>QFEC01002083.1:1841-12048 GCA_003316585.1 Gomphus bonarii | reverse complement strand
TGAAGAATCTGTTGTCGACTCCGGAGTTTTAGTAAGTCGCCACTGATGTGAACAACCTGAGTTAGATTCTGACTTCATCAGCGAACTCTCTGTCCTAAATATGAAGTAATAATACTCACTCAACAAGGGCGCGATGGAAGTTCAACGTTCGTGTCAAGAGTATTCTGCCCCCTGGAAGCCATTCCTGAGGATCCTGTGACGGGCAGTGCCCATTGCATGCTTGGCCCATATTGGGCAATTCGCCTTGAACTCCAAGGGTCACAGGAAATGCTAGGGAAGCAACTTAGTTCGCGGTCAGGCCAGGTCGGCGTAGTATGGGAGCCAGAGAGAGCTATATGTCGACTTCGAGGCTACGCCAGGATTTTTGCCAAAGGCCTACTCTATCTATAGGGGTGATGTTTCTCTTCAGATATACAAGCTTTGTTGTGATATAATTCCTTCAGAATTCCCACGAACTACAAGTATGTCTGAAGATTCGTTAGAGAACATTGAATCGTCTCCAGCACAAAATTCTGAGTAGTAATTGGATTGCCAACCAGTGCCACCACCTTGGGTTATCTATGTTACTGATATATTTGGATTCTCACTACATCAATTGGTTCAGTGAAATAAGTCTTGGTGGAACAAGAGGCATGTATCGAGTCGGTTACTCGGATTCTCTAGGTGACAAGAGTAATTCTCCACATCATGATTAACAAAGGGGCTAAAAGAAACTATCTTAACAGTGATGATATTGTATTTACTATCAATAAAATAAAATGTAGGCCACCGAAAATAAATCTAACAATAATGACAAGGCAAGTCTGACGTTTGCGTTTCGTCACACTGAGTTTGAAACAATACCTGCCTTAAGTCGTAGTTGAGCCGGGAAAAAAGGAAAGTGTCTAAGTCAGACGACACGCCAACTATCACTAAAACAACCCGGGGCGAACATTATAATGTTTACGACTCACCTTATTGGTACCAGATACCCATCTCTCTAGAACTAGTAGAGTCAGAAGCCCTCGATATAAAGGATTGCAGTCAATTCGGTCAGCTTGAAATCCTGAAGAATGATATACTCATTGTGATGAATGGGATCAATATGCAGGTCCTTAATGCCGATACACAACAACCAATTATTTCGGTTTCACAATATCATCTTTTCAAAGTGGACATTGCACCTCTACCAGATCACGACGGATAAATCTTATGATATATACTACAAAGAAGAGCGCATTCGTACGCTTCGGTATAGTGTGCAGGTAGATCATCTTGCATGATGTGCTGCACTAAGTCTCTGAGTGAGACTTTTGGACATTGGCTCTCCTATCTCACCGGAGACAGTTGGAGCCTGGGATGAGGTTCACACCGCAAATAGGGTTGACTGCATCCACACTTGCAACATTTCTTCTAACTCTTCGGATAGTGTGATATCTCATTCTTGTGGATAAATTTTCTAATTTGATTATTCCGTTGAATATATTATCAGTACAATCTACAAGGAAAATTCACGCCTACCATGGCAACTCGCTCTCTATTTTCGAGACAAAATGCTGCTACCACCGCTGCACACGGTTCTTGTATGCACATTGCCTAATAAAAATTATTCGGGCAAGTGCCAACCCGTCGATTATTTGCGGTGGGAAAGACATGGAGGAGAAGCAACCCTCCGTCCGGTAAATTACATCAGGATGCACAATTCTACCAAGTTTATTGAACTGACCGCCTCAGCTGCGTAGTTGGAAAACGGATAGCCAAGAGGGAGCTTTATTGATAGAAGCAAAGATACGGTTAGAACCATTTTCATCGAGGATTCAGAACTCATAGAAGAAATATGATCTTTGGTATCATTTGAGTAAAACAAGTTGTTTTAAATTTTCAATGGACTTCCCACTAAATATAACCATAAAATTTTGAGTGGCGGAGCCATCAGAAATAATGTAAGATCCAGCTGGGTTAAATGGGCCACCCACTTGTGGTGGATGTGGCGAGACCCGCGGATGCCAGTTGGTCATCAGTTTCAACGGATACATCCCGTTCTTACATGGCATAGAGTGTCTATCAAATTTTAAGGGGGATCATTCCCGCAGTGCAGAGGATTGTTCCTGAAATGCAAATGCAGGGTAGATTTATTACGATTTCCAATAAAAAATCCTCCACCTCCAGTAGAACTCTATAGAACTGCCATTCTAGTGAGATCTGCATCAGGTCACGTATTTGTGATGGAAAAGGTGGGAGTCACTGTAAACGATTGCGCCCTGAACGGCTTTACAACATGGAGAAATCTGCCCTACTGACAGTGTCGATCCCTCTAGCTGCTGGGTTTCCGAGTCTTAGCTGCATTTACATAAGAAGCTGTTGTTGGATCCGCTTGACTACGTCTGGGTTACCAACTTGAAGGCTGGCATGTCACGATCTACCGGTTGTACCCTATCGCCGATCACTGTACTAGTCCCCCAAAGTTTACATTGAGACGGGTACACATTAGATTCACTTATAAGCGGATCAATCAATCAGCTCTTAGAGCGGGCGGCTCAGTCCAAAATGATTGGAGCGATCACGCCCCAGGTTTACCACGAACTTTTGTCTCTGTACCCTCATTCCATCCAGTATGCAGCACCACGCCGATATGGAGACACCTTTGAGTCCTGGTTTAGACCGTACGGAAAGCCGATTCACCAATGTCCTACCTAGTGTCGACAGGCCTGCAAAACCCTTTTGGGCGAGTTTCGTGCATGCACTCCTTGCAACGGCGTTGTTTAGGTAAGAAATAGGATGTACTTGTTGCCCTGTTCACGTATCGGTACTTCGTTTAGATGCTATCATATCATATTGTTTTTTACCGTATGGGGAACAATCGTGACTCTCGTCAACCAGAAAAAGATCTACGCTCTTATCTTCCAGCCAACCCTTCTCACCGTGTACGTGAAGGGCTTTCAATCTTAGAATTATCTCACGCAAAGGGGAATAGTATTGGTACCGTGCTGGGTTTCGTGATAAGCTACAGGCGAGAACAATTTTAAAAATACTCGTTCAAAGTCGTACTGACCATTCAAGTCAGAACCACCTCTTCCTTTGAAAGGTGATATACGATACCTAGTTTCGTCTTCGGCTGTTTCTCTGACAAACTCAGATATAACGAAGGTCGCCGACTATGGTCTCAAATAATTATGCAGAGCCGGACGTTTGCGCGCACAGTCTGGTTTCACGTACCAGGTGGACTTCTTATACCATTTCCCCCTCCGCACCATCATAACAATGATTATCAGATATACTACCGACACCCCTGCCAGAAAATCAAGGACAGAGCCCTGAGGAACTAACGGCGCGCAGTCTCGTGGAGAAAAAGACAGTTGTCAATCTTATCGAAGGATTTGCGTTCGTTGATTTATCAGTCCAACTTGCATTTTTTCATATCCTCTTTCAGAGTCTCCGTAAAGCATTACTTGCGCGGTGAAGAAGGCATCTATTACGATGATCTCTGGCCACTGGTCAAATTCCTACCTGCATATGCGCTTCCCAACTCTTTACCATCTGCACAATTGTTAGACACCAATGAAAAGCAACCCAATAGCATCTCGTCATCCCGGGAGCCTCCACCTGACCCGCATCTCCCGCTTCACAACACTTCTTCAATTCATAAACGCCCACCAAATATTTCTGTTTCTCCTCCTTCGGCTGCAGTGACCCACGGACGGCCTCAACACATCTCGCTCGCGCCACCTACACCGCGAGGTTCAACTCATCCGGCTGAAGAGCCAAATCTCCTCCCCTCGCAGATTCCACCACAATTCTCATATTTCGATGTCTTTCCATTCTCATTGCTTGTGAAGCTACTCACGAAGCAAGGCAAAGAGATCAAGGGACGTAAAGCCGCGCGATTACGAGCGAGGATGGTGCGCAGCAAGCGCGGAAAAGTTGTCAGTCATAATGTGCCGTTAGAGATTACCCTGTATCTGGTGAGTCACTTTGTGGCACAGAACACAGACGTGTTATAATGCTGACTATCATGATGCCTCCAGAGCTCATATATTGCTGCTTTGCAACGCAGAAAAGCCATTGATGTGCCGACGACGAGTATGTTTTGGTCATAAGAATTGATTTTTTTGCAGTCGCTGACACTCTGGAAGACTTGCTCATCGCTTCATTGAATGGATTGGTTGATGCGTTGACTGGATTAGAGCGTATTTTGACTACTCCCATACCTTTCTCGTGAATTCTTTATTCTTCTTTTGCCATTCAAGTTCACTGACTCCTGGCCTTTTCAGGTACTCGATTCATCTCTGGACAGTAACAACGATATATTGTTTAGCACTTGTAAATTCATTTTTAAAAAAGAGTCTACTTCATCAGTAGTGACCACATCGTTTTGTCAGCCGCTCCAGATTTGGAAGACTCTCGGCTGGATAACAATTCCCGCAACTTCAATTCTGGTGAGTATTACCCAACACGTGATCGCAAGGCTGCCGAGTCTTACCTAACGCGGCCCAGAGTTTCATTTTCTTCGGCTTTCTTGTAGCTGGCGAAGAGATTGAGAGTGAGTTCGCTTCACTACACGCCTCTCTGATCAAGAATTCAATCATCGTTCACAGACCCCTTTGGCTACGACAAGAACGATCTTGTTTGCACAATTTTCTCTCTAATTCTATCGGTACCACCCACTAATGTACCCCGTCTAGAATATGGATCATTTCATACACGCCATCATCCGCCCGGAACTGATGGCTATCACCTCACTTCCTACACCAGACCCCACCGATTGGGCATTCTCGTCACTCAACGACCTGTTGTTCGATGCGCATAATCTGTCGACAGACAAAAACGCGAGTAGGATTATAGAGAGGGGAACACCAGATGAGTGGGTGTCGCGGGGGTTAGGCCAGATGAGGGAGGCGCTTTCACGAGGTATGGAGCGGACGGGGCTGATTTGAAGGGGGAAAATGATGTCTGGTGCGATCATGAGCAAGGGCTTGATATTGGGGGGTTGGATTGCGCACAGGAATTGGGATATATCTATGCTTGATTGAGATAAAGGTAAATTCCTGGTACTCTGGAGATTTGTTTAAAAACGTATCTCCCGTATGGTCTCATTTCCGAAGTCATATTATTACCGAATAATGCTTGGTGTCGGACATTTACTGGCATCAGCACCGCTCTCGCGCTACCGGGCTCAACTCTTAGCGCGTTAGGAAGGCTTTTACATAAGGGCATGCATCTTCAACTGACAGAGTGATGGATGGGGCACAACAACATCGAAAATGACAGAGAAGGTTTCAGGTGTACCCTCCGTTTGATTAATTTCCTTAGCTCATCCCATCCTATCCAACCGAAGACTCACTGCTAGATTGGCCAGCTGAGGTACGATCCCCAAGGGGTTAAGTGCGAGCCAGGATTTTACGCGTATTATTTGAATCTGTGGACAAAACCAGATTGTTTGTTTCATTCCATAACTGGTGTGGGCGTAGTTGTGCGTTTTGTTTTGCAGAAACTTGGCTGGGTCACGTGATGCGGTTTCAGTCGGGCTTCAAAAGCGTGAATACTCAGCGCAATCCTCACGCGTCTCTTTTTCCCCTTAACCACTTCAAACACCCTTCCACAACTCGGTGCTACTTAGCTTACTCGCGATCAAATGCCTCCCCGTAAAACTGCTGCCGAACCTACTGAAGGCGTCCGCAGGTCCGCCCGTGTTAAAGATCTGCCCAAACCCGTGGTAGCTCCTAAGCCACGCGCGAAGAAAGGCGAGGCTGCCAAAGGGAAAAAGCGGAAAGCCGAAGAAGTTGAAGCAAAGGATAAAGATGACGACGAGAAGCCAGCAAGCAAGAAGGTATTGTTTTGCGGTCTAGTCACATTCGATCACCTTCTATGCTGACACATTAAATTATATAGGCTAAGCCCTCTTCTAAGCCCTCTTCTGTTGCTGCGAAGCCGGCTTCCAAGGCATCTAACAAGCCTTCATCCAAGGCATCGAATAAGCCAGCCTCCAAGGCCGCAAAGCCAAGTTCGCAAGGGGGCTCAAAGAAGCCTGCGTCCAAGGTAACTCTTTGCACATGTGTTGGTCATCGTGTGTAATTTAATGTTATAATCTGTAGGCTAAGACGACCGATTCTGAAGAAAAGGAGAATGCTACTGCTAGCGCCGTAGACCAGCCCATCCCTGAAGAGCCAGAAGCCGAGGCGGAGGCAGAAAAGGCAGAGGCCAATGTTTAGGTTAATGTAATCAACCTGACTTGCGCAGATCGTTTGTTGACGGTATTTTCATCAACAGGAAGACAACTAAGCCATGTATCAACTCGGGGATCCGCGATCTTGCTTTCTGTATTGACCGCCGCTCTGATATACCCATCGTGTACCAGCCTATCCTGTCCTACTTCAACCATCTCTCCACCGTCTCGTGTTTCTAACTATTTTACCTTCGACCCCTTCCACCACCACATGTTGTTCCTGTCTTTCCCGGCCTTGGAGTTCTTGTCTTCCGAATCTCTGGTATTCTTACATGGTTATGTCGCGGCTCATAACGCCCCTTTTTCAAGTGTATTCGGTCTGGGTATCACCGTCATGGGGTCTTGTTCTTGTTCGACTGTTTGTAACTCTACCATTCATGCTTTATGCTTTTGTCTATGCCTTGTTTCTGGTTGGATTCCGGTATGAATAACATGTTACACAAGTTATTGCGTGTGGGTTACATCGGGTGACATTGGATGTCTTTAGCTAGTTGTATGTAGCTAGTTTCCCCAATTGTTCAAACACGTAAGAGACGAGAAACTCCCCAGAAGATGCCTGCAGCTACAGCTGCTATCGCAATTCTTTGAATGATGACAGCCCTGCCCTGCCAACCAGGGCCGAGCGCCCCGGCTGCATCCAGGGCGCTAATATCGTCCTGGGATAACGCTAAGGAGATATCAATACTGTGATCGTGTTTCTTAAGGCAATAACCGCACCAAGGTCACCTGCTTTGAGGTACCCTTCCAATCGTTGCTTTTTGGAGCTTGTGCTATACGAAGCAATGAGAGATTGCAAATAGATAAGCGAGCATGCAGCCTACGTGAGAACCACAGTGCCTTTGGCTTTGTTCCAGGCAAGCAGAATCTGATCGTAAGTCGCACCAGTGCGTGCTGAGATCACGGCTAGAGGTTTTTCGAGCGGTCCGCCTGGCTGTTTTGTGATGGGACTGGCAAAGAATCAGTTTTGACAGCAAGTGTGAGATAAAAAAAAAAAAAGTGTACATCAAGGGACTGTACGCCTCAATAGCAATGCCCTGGGCCTTGCAATATTCAACAATTGGCATTTGCTGTGCTTGAACGTAGGGATGGAACAAGATCTGAGGAAAAGCAAGTGAGATGGGGGAAGCCTATCGGATCCGAGTACATCATTCGAACCTGGTTAACGGCTGGCTTCACTTTGGCATCCTTGAGGAGAATAGCAAGGTCATCGACGTTGTAGTTGCTGACACCGATGTTTCTGTGCTGACGTTAGAGGCGCGCTGTCTACCCCTCTACCGACAGTAGACTCACTTGGCAAGACCCCTAGCATGGATGTCTTCAAACTTCTTCCATAAACCAGGAATGTCCCCTTGGGCAAGCCTTGGGGAGTGGATGAGGTACAAATCGACGTAGCTGATACCCAACTTTGATAACGGTAATCAAGATCAAACGCAAAGTTGATAGATATGAGGACAATGTTTGTAGAGCAACGCACATATTTCAAAGAATCCTGAATAGACGTCTCCACGTCTCTCAACCCAGAGAACTTGGTTGTAATAAAAAGCTCCGACCGAGGAAGACCGCTCTCCCTGAGGGCCTGGCCGGCCTCCATTTCATTCCGGTAAACCTGAGCGGTGTCTAAGCTGTCATGAGCCCGTGGCACACATGTGACGAGGGTATTTCTCATGCGCACCAACGTGATCGATTCCTATCCCAAGTGCCTGCTCGACCTGGTCTGTAGCCTGCTGACCATTGCCCGTTGTCCATGTGCCAAATCCAAGTGTAGGAATCTCATCGCCTGGAATATTCTGTTCTTAGACATCGACATATTCTGATGATGTGCGGAACGCCCACCGCTGTTAAGCTTGATGTTCTCCCAAGGCATATTTAAGAATCGGTGGTATGCAACAGAGCCAAGGAGAAGATAACTCGAGAACGCTTCAAGTTCAAGATCCTGGTCTTCCCACGAGTGTTATAAATGTCTCTAGTATCTATGCTAAGCATGGGAGAATTAGTATCTAAAGCAGCATAAAAACTGCGCACCGACTTATAACTGCAGAATTCGGAACTTAGTAGACAGTATTAGTTAATAATGACTGCCAAACTGAATTGTGTGTTTAATTATTGAAATTCAGCTTGTTAATAATTAATACAGCACTTCTTGCGTCCATGTGATTCGGGACCTGCTTAGCGGAGATTACCGAAGAGGTACGCAACGCTCTCCAGGTTTACAATTCCTGTTACAGGATGGTTATGTATTACAAAACGCATAATGATCCAGACCCATCTGTCAACAACCAAACAATACCAACGGCTGGTCACATCTAGCAGCTGATTTATCAACTACCATTTCCTCTACCAAAATAACCATATGAACAATGTATGAGAGCCACCTCCTCACACCCCTCATCATCAGGAAATGGAATCGGACACCGTGCGACATATGGAGGACAAATTATGCCTCCATTTGCCCTTATACCTTAACCTCAGCTTTCATGCAGTAGCAAGCTCCAGCTTGATCTTCGCAATTGCCTCTGCGGGGTTAAGACCTTTGGGACATGTTCTTGCGCCTGTGATGCGATGAAGTGGGAATAATTTAGTCTTTGCATTAGATATAAGATATAACAAATAGGGGGAAGACGTACAGTTGAATATAGTGTGGCATCGGTACAGACTGAATGTGTTCTGCAGCTTTTCCCTGCGGTCTGCGCCGTAGGTGTCCTGAAAATGAGCATGAAGGTAAGTGTAACCATGAACATGCATAAAGCGAGATGGAGGTCATGGGGGGGTATATACAACACGGAACAGAAGTGAATCAGAATATGAGAGGAGAAAAGAATGAAGTGAGAGGCACGTACCCGCGAATCAGCCATCCACCTATACGCCTGCATGAGGGTTGCAGGCCCAAGGTACTCATCCTGATTCCACCAATAAGATGGACACGAGGTCGAGCAGCATGCGCAGAGGATGCATTCGTATAGACCGTCAAGTTTTTTGCGCTGTTCGGGGGATTGGAGAAACTCGCCTGGGTAGAGTTGAAATATCGATACTAAGGGAGAAAGGGAATGTAGGTGTGAATGGGTAAGACGTGCCTTTTTCGGGAGGGTTGTCGTTCTTGAGGTAGGGCTCAATAGACTTATATTGTTTGTAGAACTGTGTTAGGTCCGCTGCATGCACATAAGCATTGTCCAGATGATATCGACCCTCTAAATACTTACGAACGAGATCCTTCACGATATACACTAGACATCCACACATCCATAAGTCCCACATCTGATATCATACATATTAACTCACTATGCGGCAATGGATATATCTTCGAATCCTTCCTCGAATTCCTATCAATCCTGCACAAACACGCCAATGTATTCTGTCCGTCGATATTCATAGCGCACGAGCCACAGATGCCCTCGCGGCATGACCGCCGAAAGGTGAGGGTCGGATCAACTTCGTTTTTTATCTTGATCAATGCGTCTAGCACCTGATATCAAATGTGAATGGGACACAATCATGAGCAGTGTGAATCTAAGCCCACCATGGGACCACACTGATTTAAGTCTATAGTGTAGGACTGCAGTGTGGGCTTCTTCGCCGGCTCGTCCGGGTTCTGCGCCGGTATATCATGAAATAGTAGCAGGGAAGAGGCGGGAGAAGGACGTACCCACCTGTATATCTTAAACTCCTTGTTCAACACTGGTTTCTCTGTCGGCACTGCCTGGGCTCGCACTGCGGACGTAGCGAACGTGCGAGGCAGCATAATTGATCCTGCCGCATAGAGGTGTATATATCTGGCGCTGGCGCCTCGCGCTGCGATACGTGCGATGGTAGACATAATGTTACAGTGATAGCGGTGGATGAAAGAATGGGGGGAGATTTGAATTTGTCGACGTCAGAAGTGATGAGCGTGCAGTTCACTAACACGTCCGCACTCTTCCGAACCAATCAGAGCTAACCACTCTGGCGGAGTTTGAATAAACGACAACTCCACCTAAATTAGCCGTGTCGCTTTCAAACACTCAGGCTAAA
>QFEC01002062.1:0-10552 GCA_003316585.1 Gomphus bonarii | reverse complement strand
AACTGACAACAAACTTCAAGCTGAACCCTGACACTGAACCCTGACAGATGCTCAGTAGGGTTCCAAGATGCTTGGTACTGAAAGATTGGACTACTGACTTAGGGACTGATAGTGTACATATGTCTAACTTAGTTGATAATCTGAACAGAGAATACACACATGAGACTAATTACTTATATTAAAAATGAGCTGTCATAAGATATGCAACAACATTGCATAAGGCATGGAAACAAGAATATAAGATATGGATGTAAGAATAGTAAAACCTGAAGAGCAGGCATACATGCCTTTACTTATACCAAGGGTAAGCAAAGTGAAGCAAATGAATAAATGAGAATATAACAGAGTGTGATGTACCAAACTGAACCAAACATACTTATATGACTTATGAGTCTTTAACTTGTAATATGGTATATGGGGGCTTTGGTTGGTACAACCTAGTGACCAAGTGATCCGAGACTTGGTAGATCATACTTTGACAAGCCCCTCCCTCCCATTAAGATATAATTATTGACAGACCAACTGGAAAAAATTCAAAGAATTAGTCAAATCAAATTTGGAGAGCACTATGGATAGATCCAACCCAACTACTGAAAATAACTTCTACTAGAACCTGTGAGAAATAATAGCTCCAGAAAATATACCCAAACTAAAGCCATTATCATATGTGAAGAGGTAGTTAACCCTCAAACTATTACAACTTGTAACAGTCACAGAACAATCAAGCAGAAAGGCATACACTACCTATATGACTACATGTACAAATGAGTGAATGCCATTGACAAAACTAAGAAGAACCATTGCAATGGTTTTTTAGTGAGTTAATGAGAATGTGATTATAGCCATACAATAGGGATTGTTTTGTCAAAATTTTGTGTCTTATACTAATGTATTGGTTATACTAAAATAGCCTTTCTAGTTTGGAAGTATTTTTTAAATTTCAGACTGTGCACTGTATACTGAAAGCACTGTAATTACTGGAAAATATACAAATTTAAAAGGTTACCTCAACCTAGTGAAAATATACAATTTTATAAGAATCTTCAATTATACTGAAATCATGAAAAATAGTATATTTTCATTATCCTTTCAGGAAAATAAATGTTTTTTCAAGATATGATATTTTTTGAGTTTATGTTAATCAATTATTTCAATCCTAGTATATGTGAGCTAAATCAGCAATTCCAAAAATATTATATCTTCAAAAAACATTTTATGCTTCAAAAAAGGCAATGAAATATAACATCTTAATAAAATTTTGAGTGTGATTCAAAATTCTTAATAAAATCTCATCTCATCAATAATTTGAGGTGACCACTCAACTTTGTTTTCATTTGTTCAAGGCTGCATTACTCATACTAGTAGATTGATTATTCTAACCTGCAATTACTATTTCAAGGCAAGTCAAGGTGCGATATGTATCCATTCATTGCTCATGTGTCATTAACCACATCATCACCACATAGCCCCCTTATATTCATCAGCAAATCACTCATCAGTCTGTTCAGCCTGTACAAGTCATCATCACTCCTGACCACTTCTTATCACTTATATCACCATTGTAAACATTTACAGATTACTCTAGTGCTTTTTATTGCTTTTCTTATTATTTCTATTACCTCACTACCCAAATTAACTTTGCATGACCTAGACTTTTCTCGCCACCATTATTTTCGCATAGTGTATCAATGTTTTGTCAGCTCCTAAACTCCTGTAGCTCCTAAATGCGAGTGTCCTCCAGAGCATTGCAGACGGTGGCGGGAGGGAATTGCAGAGGCTAGGAAGCCTGAGGCTTGAGGACGAAAGGTGTTGGCAGAGGCATGAATATGATTACGTGCGAGGATGCGGTGAGTGAGACTGGAACTCTCGACAGAGTTATCAATGACTAGAGCATGCGAGTCTTTTGTTAGCGTCAGAACTTCGAGGCCGGCAGATTATTTTGGTAGGAGTCAAATGGGGGGTGAGCTGATTCACGAAAGGACGCAGCAGTAAGGTGTAGGAATGTAGATCTGCGACCATATGTGGCAAGGAACTTCCTGGATTCTGGATGAAGGAGGGTAATGTTTTCTTGATCAAAGGAGATATGACTGTTCCCACCATAAATTAGGGTATAATTGATGGCATACGCCTTGACAATTGAATGTAGATGTCTGAATATTTTACTCTGAATCTTTCAGTAGTTGGTGTTTACAGACGGCTAAATTCGCACGACACATTTGTTGGTCGACGAGTAGGAGGGTGAGGGGGTTGGTTATTGTTCGATATGATATGTACTCTCATGTGACATGTAGTTAATGTCGCTGTAAATATCATATAAGGCTCTAACTTCTACCTGGACTGCGCCAGGCTGAGTTCACCACAACTGAGGATTGTCAGACTGAGGAGAGAGAAAACGTAAAATGATGACAGTATGGGAGACGGATAGATGTGCCAGACTCAGCGTTTCCAATAAACGGTCCATCGCGGTGGAACACAATGGGGGTTTTGTGACGTAAGGGTGAGACGTAGAGTGAGGGAAGGGGAAGGGGAAGGGGGAAGGGGATAGAGAGTAGACACGACTGACAATAATGTATTTCATTGCTACAGTTGGAGGAAGGATCCATTTTAATGTTGAGGTAAGAAGAACGGGATCAGCAAACAGCACGCATTATAAGTAGTTAACGACTCACGATGCATCCAGGTCCCTAGAGTGTTCGTTTAATGCTGTATAAGGTATGGGACGGCACGGATGATTGCGCGTGGATCGACCAAAGGGAGAGGTGGCTGTTGATTGCTAGATAAAGAGATTGAGCGTTAAATACTGTACTGAACGGTGCACTCGTTGAAGGAATAGGGGCGTACTTCTAGATCTAAGAAAGAAAAATCACCCACATAACTCGATTACACAACATTTATAGCTTCTAAAAACTACCCACCATCAATTCGAGGCACACAAAGTGGAGAAGAGGATAGAATGGGGATAATGGCACGGAGGAAGCGGGGCAAGTATGCATCCGGCTACGCGCGGGCGGGGAATAGTGCAGGTGGCGGACAAGAACGGGGGAGATGGTGACGTCGTATGCATACTTGTACATTGTCCCCCTCTGAACACGAGAAACACGAGAAACATGAGAAACGCCATCCATCAAATTGTCCCTCCCTACCGAGAAATTATAGCTGCCGACTCTCTCCGAGAATGAAAGGACAGGCTACAACTGAACCAGAATATTTGACCGTATGCATAATGATGCAGCGTATTTTTGCGGAAGCTATCCTGGTGCTAACGCGAGTCTTGCTGCAGAAAATGTATGTGATCGTCCAGGATAGGATACTCGTGTCTGTCGGCGGACCATGGAAACACAAGTGATCAAATGGTGTTTGGAGGTGGTCGTGATTTGAGAATGCTAAGAGTACCCACGGGCGCTCTTTCCCCGGCAATGAGCGGAGGCGAAATGAGGACGCAGAGATTGGCCTATCTTTTGGCTGTCTTTCACAGAATATTGTGTTGCGATGGAACGACGCCCTGCTTTGGGCCCCAATCTATGCAAAAACGGCAAGGTCATTTGCGCGGATGACATCATGCGCCCCGAAGATGGCATAGAAACGCTGCCAAACTCTGTTCGAATGCGGGTGTGCTCACGTGATTGGAAGACAGTACTTGAGGCGCGAGACCAATATTCTCGCACTGCGCTCTTTCCCATATTCCACCTCTGCCATGTCCTCCCCCTCTCCGACCCGCAGAGCCCTCCACTTTGGCGCAGGCAACATCGGACGCGGGTTCATCGGCCCTCTCCTGGTGCAATCCAACTACCACGTCGTCTTCGCCGATATCGACAAGACGCTCATAGATAACATCAACGAGCACGGCTCCTACCTCGTGCACATCCTCGACACCGACGGAAGCGCCACTGCCACTGGCACCAAGAAAGCGCCCCGCCCGGTGCCGATATCCGACATCTCCGGCGTCATATCCACGAGCGAGGATGTGATCGCGGTGATCGCAGATCCCACAGTCGACATTATCACCACCTCCGTCGGCGTCGGCATCCTCCCGCGCATCGCCAAGACGGTGGCACGGGGCATCTCCGAGCGGAGGAAGGGCGCGCGGTGTGGGCCTATGAATGTGATTGCGTGTGAGAATGCCGTCGGTGCGACGGCAATTCTCGCGCGCGCCATCGACGAGCACTTCTCCGAGGAGGACAGGCAGTATGCATGCGAGCACGTCGGCTTTGCAAACTGCGCTGTAGACCGCATCGTCCCCCCCTTCAAGAACGACTCCCCGCTCGACGTCGGCGTAGAGGGGTTCTCCGGTGCGCCTCATCCAGATCTCATTTCTTATTCTCCTCACATTTCCATTAGAATGGATCGTCGACAAGACACAGCTCAAGAACCTCGCACCCTGCGGCACCCTCCAAATCACTGGCATGCACCTCACTACCGACCTTGGGGGCTTTGTCGAGCGCAAACTCTACACGCTCAACACCGGGCACGCCATCACCGCCTACCTCGGCCACATCCACGGCCTCCCCACCATATACACCGCCATCCAACACTCTCACATCGCCCGCGTCGTCCGCGGCGCGATGCACGAGTCCGGCGCAGCACTCATCCGCAAGCACCCCACCCTCTTCACCAAGGAGGAACACGCCGAGTACGTCGCCAAGATTGAGGCGCGCTTCCAGAATCCGAATATTAGCGACGACGTGCGCCGCGTGGGCCGCGAGCCCGGGCGAAAGCTCGGAAGGGGCGATAGGCTATTAGGCCCCGCGTACATGGCGCTCGAGTACGGACTGTCGATTGATAATCTTGCACGGGGAATTGCCGCGGCGATGTTGTACGACAATAAGGAGGATGAGCAGGCCGTGGACCTGAGGGAGAAGATCGCGTCGCTCGGTGTGGAGAAGGCCGTTGCCGAGATCACGGGATTCGAGGAGGGGAGCGAGGAGCACCGCCTCGTGTTCGAAGCGTATGAGGAGCTGGAGGAGCTGAAAAGGGAGGTATCGAGTGAATAGATCATTATTTCAGGTGGGTTGGATTATTGGGCGTGCGTAGTGGATTATTGGCAATCCGTAGCTGGATTTTCCTTTCTTTAACTTTGAACCACGGATCTCGCATCTCCTCTCGTTCTCCTTCCCGGCCTACCGATACCCAAGTGTCTCGCCGACTGGCCATTTTGTTATTAGGGATTACACTGTTCTTCAACGTTTGACGTTTAGGGATTTACTTTTTTTTGGATGTTTTGGCTACGTGTACGTACGTACACAGATACGGATTAGGAACCTCCCCTCCTCCCCTTCCTTTCTCTACTCCCCTCTCAGACATTTTGTCATGTAACGACAAATTTCACTGCCATACCATGATGATGAGAGCAGAATTTATGGAGTGATTGAGTTTATGGAGTGATTGAGGATATATCTGACTCACTGACTCACCGACCGAGTTGCATTGTAACTTGCATTGTAGCTTGTGAACGCACGATGGTGAGAGAAAGTACCAAACGTACAGGGTATCGCCATCCGGAGTTCAGAGAGGGGTGTGGGGTATAGGCTTAAAAATTGCATGCGATATATCCTCGCCTGACGTATCCCTCCATTGAAACAACATGTAACTCTCACAGATTCCATCACAGATTCCATCACAGTATTAAATCCTTTCGAGTCTAATAAATATCACGAAATTTGGTTTTAGGTCTCCAAGTCCCCAAATCGAATCGCAAGGCATCCAGGGTAATAAATCGCGAAATATTCAAGCCTCCAGGCCACGAGTTCAAGTGACAAACTTGAACCTGACCTGTGCAACCAAACCTGACCGACCACTCAATGCTATGGTGGAACGCATCCATAATGTAATCTCATGCTATACCGAAATCTGTCAGATATAAGAGATAACATGAAGATCTTTCTAGGATAAGGTTGGATAAGATAATAAGATGGCATGAGAGTGGAGGAGAGGGACCCGGGATCAGATGGGGTGAAGCTACGGTGATAGAGGGGATTGTTCAATGGATGGAAACCAGAAGAGTCGCGGAAATGTACACACTTGAGTAGAGTGGATCGTGAGTTATAGGATTCATGCACAGAGGCGTAGCTGAACACGTAGCTCACCAATTTCCATCCCATTACTCTCCTACCTATTCCTCCCTTGCTTACCCTCACCCTTTATAACTCACCAATGCTTAAGTTCTTCCAATGCACTTCCATAGGATTCTGAATAAATTGCATAAGGATTCCTACAGAAAAGGTGAGATCATAGCTGGCCACAGTATTTAATGAATAATCTGCATTTGTGAGTATTGCTCCGGGGTCCATAGGTGTAGTGATTGATTTGACCATGGTAAGATCAATTTGTTTAAGTTATTGTATCAATATATCCATACTGGTTGATTGAGTTTGTACACGTGTCCCTGTTTTTCTCTACCTAAAAACCTAAGTACCAGCTTATTTTGCCCATGTCTGATAGATCCCAATGATGCTGTAGTTTTATTTTGAATGTTTCAATGTCTTGCAGTCACTTCAAGAGATGATGGTGTCATTGGATGTCACTGCTACAATAGTGTGTTCATTGGGTGATTTGTGATAAAAGATGTAGTAATAAATAGTCAATCATTTAAATGCTGATAGTAAAGCTGCTGATCTCCACCAAGTTTCATATTAAACTCCAACAGTTCTAGTTTCACTTCACCTTTGCCATCATCTCATCTCACATCCAAAATCCTAACACTACCAGACAGTTAAAGTGAAATCTCATTCACTTACCTCAGCTCCTTAGCTAACTTGACCACTGACCTCAGTCTATCAAATACTTCAGTCAATGACCCTGGTACTTCTGTCAGGTTCTTGCCAGTCAGATCCCCATTTGCTTAGTCATCCAGACTAAGTAACTTCTTCTCCTTTTCAGTTTACTTCTCTGATCATGATATATTCCTCATTCAGTAATTTCCATTGAACCTCACCACAATATTTGTAAAACTCTTGCTTCCTTTGTTCTGACTCACCCATGTTTTACCCTGCCTTTGTTTTAATTCCTGTTCTGGGAATCCAATCCTCTTGTTCTTTGATTTGAAATCAAGATGACTATTTGAAATACTAATCTAGTATATAATATGTATGTAAATAACTAGCCCAGTAGTCAGAAAATTGACTAATATATATTCTATAAACCTCACCCTCTGAAATTAGAGATACAATGGGATCTGGACAGTATAGCAATAGGCTGAAGCCAAGCCCTACTCTGGACCTCACTGAACTTACACAAGAACCTTGCTCACCTGCAAACATAACATTCTGTTAAAACTTATGTAGGGGGCAGATACTAATACCTAGTGATGCTTGGGTCAAGACTTAGGACTGAGGATGATGGACCAAGTGAACCAAGGTTCAGGTCTGACATGACTTGACTTCAACTTATACATTACACCTACCTTGTATTCTGTCAATGTATTCTGAGAGGTGTTGCAGTCACCATAGATCAGGGACCAAGCAAGGTTTAACTTAGAGATAATGTATGATTTATTATATATCATATAACTAATGCTACTATTACATGCCAAATGATCAAATACACTAGTCATAGTTTACACAAATACTCTGTATGCCAAAAACCTTTGTTATAGATTGTATTTAAGTCAAACCCATTGCACTTAAACTTGAATATTATTATTTTATAGAAAGGAGGTAATGGCTTTCATATGCAAAATCCTATGCAAATAATATGATATCATGTGAGAGGATATCTGGGTCAGTTAAATAACAATCAGTACTTGGAGTTATTAAGTCTGGGGTTGAGGATGTCTTGTCCAGAGGGGTTCTGGAGTGGTGGAGCTATCAAAGTCAAACTAGAGTATGGAGCTAAAAGGACTTGGCTTCAACTTGTGTGTTACACCCTCTCATGTCATCTTGCCTTTGTATTTATGGAGGTGTTGTGGAGTGGGGTTACAGTGTGAGCTCATGAAGATAATGAGGAGGAGTGTAAGGGCAACCTTTGCTGGTACTGAACAAGGAGCTGTCATGATTTCTCCACTCCTCCCCTTTCTATTACTTGTTATTGGACTCCGCTACTCCGCCAGACTATATGTACAGTTCTTAGGTAATTAGTTAAAGCTCAGTCTTGAGCTGGTCAATACACCGACAAGTATCATTGCTCATTTCCCTTTTCCGCTCCCAAGTATTGAAGCTCTTGTTGTTGCTGACATTAGCCTGCTGAGAGATAGAACAGCAGGACACTACCCAGCCCTGCACTGCTACCCCAGGCCTGACAAGGGATCCCAGACCCCAATGCCTACCCACAGAACTCATCAGACACTGGTAAGGGAGGTCCAGAAGTAAGTGTATAATGACTAACTAAGCAAATGATGCAAGAGATGACAGAGATGGTGATGTGGAGGTCCATGTGTTGGAGTGATGATGTGGTAACAATGACAGGATAGAGTGTCATGTGTGCAGGGATCATGTGAGGAGCTTGGAGGGGATGTGTGGGTGTGAAGTGCTCTGGAGGGGTGAGTATTACTTGGATGTGACACAGAGGTTGATGACTAAGGGCACTAAGATGGAGATTTGATGGAGATGATCTGGGATCTAACAGGAGTAATGAGTGGATGTTCTTGAGAAAGAAATACACAGTATACTACTGCCTCCATGCACAAGAGCTCCCCAACATTTATAGTCCTCTAACAGTTCACACAACATATGAGTATTGTTATTAGATCATATTCACAGATAATAACACAAGATATCAATATGTATACTTACTTAGGATAATGGATGAAGCCTTTGAAGCCTATCAGATATATGAGATCTAGCTGAGTATAAAGGGGGCAGATATATAAATGGTTCAGGGGTGAAAAAGAAGTGGACTATATAGTATAGAATTAGAATGAATACTTCAGCTAGCATGGTATCATTTATAAATATATTATAAAAGGGTTACCTCAACAGAGTAGCATGTCTGAACACAAACTGTACCTTGACCAGGTATAGTAGCAGTATTATTACACAAGGCAATTCTTTGAATATCTATTTTAGAAGAAGTGCCTCATCTGCTTATCAAGTTAATAAATAAAATATAGACATAACATGGTGTAAAAAAATGGTACCATTACAAACCAGACAGTGGAATTTTTCACACCTCTGATTAAACTGCCTATGTATATAGTAAGTAACAAAACACCAACATGATTGGAAGTGTTGGATTGCCTATCTAATAGGAAATTTAATTTGAATTTTAAAATGATAAGAATATTATTACATATGATCTAGGAACCTAGCTATCTTTTGAAAATGAATCTAGCAAATCTATGTGGAACTTCCCAAGATATGATTATTTCTTATCCCAGGTCCTATTTGAATAGTCCTGTTGCTGATGAGTCCAAAGCAGAGAATTGTATATTATTAGTATTGAGTATGGCCACCTTTAGCATTGAATATAGCCTCAATCCTTCTAGATATACTCTCAACCAAGTTCTGACATACTTCAGTAGGTATCTTATTCCATTCAATCTCCACTCCCAAAACTCCAAAATCCCACTTGGTGGTATTTCATACTCTCCCAAACTCCTTTTGATGTATCTTCAGATATTTTCAATTGCATTAAGGACTGGAGACCATGCATGCCATTGTAGAAGAGTGAATCAATGATTTTTGAACCATTCATGGGACTTTTTGCAGGTATGTGTAGAGTCATTATCTTGCTGAAAGATAATGTTCTGAAGAGATTTGCTGCAATGAGCAAGGCTTTCTTGAAGTTTATTCTCCAAAATCTGGATGAAAATATCTCCATCAGTCCTATGATCAATCTTACATTCTTACATGCATACCCAGGCATTCCCAAAGCATGCAACTTCACATCATCAAAGATCTATTTCCAAACTTTATTGTACCCTCTACTAGTCTATCACTCAGCCCCCCCTACCCTTTTCCAAGCCTATTTCCTACCATCTTACCCAAGGCAATGTATTTTAGTCTCACCTGACCATACCACCCTCTTCAAGTCATTCAGAATTCAATCTTTGTGCCTGGCCACAAAATCCATTCTCTCTGTCCTATACTTTTCTGACAGAGGATTTTATTCTTTAACACTGCCTTCATCTGTTAAGAACAGGCCGAGGCGAGGTTTTTGCATATTACTTGAGCGAGGTTGTAACTTTGAGTGTTAAGTCTGGAGTCAGAGACGTCTTGTCTGGAGGGTCCGGAGTGGTCGAACGATCAATTTGAGCCAGGGTGCAGAGTTGAGAGGACTTGGCTTCAACTTATGTGTTGCACCCTCTTGCATTGTCTTGTCCTTGAATTTATGGAGTTGTGGAGCAGAGTTTACAGAGTGAGAGCAGAGGTAGCGACGTAAGACTAAATCAATATTCAAACTAGGGAACTAGCTACAAATACATGGAGGTTTAAATACATTTGGAGCATGAGATTAATATGGAGCTGGGTTGTCTGAATGCGGAGGAGTTACTATACTAGGATGCAGGGGTGCTAAACGAGAGATGGAGTCATGTAGAACTATAGAACATACTAGAAGATAACGTGGAAGGTAATAGAAGGAGTGACGTGGAGGTCCGTGTATCAGACTGATGACGTGG
>QFEC01002060.1:0-12998 GCA_003316585.1 Gomphus bonarii | reverse complement strand
CCAAAACCATTCTTAATTACAATATATACACAGGAAGGGGGCCTCACCTAGCAAGGGGGAAATCCTAAGAGGAAAACTTAGAATCCCTTGCTAGTGAGCTATGCAACCTATATAGTTGTTGCCAACTCCCTGCTTCTACTTCCTTGACATACCTTACCCTTCTATTGGGCCCAAAGGTATGATGACCCTACAATCCATATCCAGCATTACAGTACTTGGGCCAACACCTCAGCTTCTTGGTTTGGGACATCTCGTGTTGTTTGGACCGAAGGGTTGCTGCTGCACTTATCATTTGGATGTGTGATTCAGCTTGGTAACTGTTGGTATGTGTGAATCAGTTCGGCATTGGCTTGGGTCACAAAATGGGTGGTCCTCTGACAGATATGGTCTTTGAGAATGAACTACCACCCCTTCCAGAAGTTTTGGCTCAAATGGGCCTTGGAGGATAGATTCAATGGAAACATCCCCTAAGATACCCCTTCAGGGTCCCCCAAAACAAGGAGAGGGTGGGGGTTTGATTTGACTCAATCATTACCCCAGGATACAGTGGGAGGGTGAAAGAGTAAGTAGGGACAACATTGCTGTGTTTCTGGAACAGTGCTAGCTCCATGTGCTCCCCTATGACATTGTGAGCCCATCTCCCAGTAAATCCCTCATAAAGGGGATAAGGGATGTGCCTAGGAATAATGGGTCCCCAGCTTTATAGGGCTGAGTTTCTTCTGCCAAGGAAGGAATAAAATAGGCTTGGGTCAGTTTGGCATGTCAAAAATCTCTCAATTTGTCTAATGTCTTTTGGTTTGAAGGACCAGTGTGAAGATAAGGGGTAGGATTGAAGAGGGATGAGGCTCTGCCAGCTGGATTGGATGGACATGTTGTAGTGGTGAGGGTAACTGTTATTGAAGTGGGCAGAGAGAAGGTCAATAGGAAATGTGTATATTGTTATAAAATATCTAGTTTTACACTTTATATACAATACATAGAAGAAAAGAACAAAAACAAATAGTTAGAAAGAACACAGACTCCCCTACCCAGTATATGCACCCAGAATCCAAGTAGACACTCATACCAACAATCCCCAAAAGAAATTAGACCAATAGCTTCATTTCTTATAGTTACAGAATGTTTTAGATACTACGTGTGCATGGCACTTTGGTCCCAGGGAAGGGAAGTGCCTGGGTGGCTAAGATGGAAGGAATGGAAAGGACTCACAGGGTCAACCACAGAATGAGCAGGCAGCGGTCACGGCAGAAATAAGAGGTGGAAGGTATAGAAACAATGTACGAGATGACTGGAGGACTCAGGAGTTGAGACAGGAGAGAAAGGGGCACATATATGTGACTGCGGGCATTGGCTGGTGCACTGGAACCAATGGAAGCAACCCAGACTCAATGGGATGATTGGAACGACGAAAATACATACCGAAGAGAAGCCTCAAGCATTTTCAGAGGTTGCCGATTGGAAACAGGGAGCAGAATACACGACACAGTGATACGTATAGCACAGGACTTCAACGCATCTATCCCAAAGAGGTCTATTCCTTTCTTTCACTCATAACATATTAGAATTGCAACTTTGTATAAGAACTAGCTTAGGACATAGTAGATAAACTAGTTCTTCTTGCCCTCAAAGCAATAATCGCTCCTTGGCTTCCCCCATGCTTCCCTTACATCAAAACCATGTTTCCCACCGAAGGCTCATTGTTCGAGACCTGAATTTAATCAGAGAAGTTACTAGTCATTCTTAGAAGTGTCTCACAAAGTTTCGAGCACACAGGGTCAACAACACATTTGTTATTGAATTTACATTTCACGCAGACACCAGAGCTGACCTCTTGGTACAGGCGGTAAAGGGCCATATAGACCACAGGAGATCCCCAGACCATTACACAACTTCCATACAGCATACATCCTTAGATTAGAATCACATCCGACTCCCAGAATACTACTCTTCAGTTAGAAACCACCCCACACCCCAAAACCACTCTTAATTACATATATAAGGTTGAGTAAAATGAATAGAGTGTCAGGTGGGACTTCACTTATTTTTGGGGTTGAGTGTCATGTGTTTGGTTCCTTCCTTCTGTCCAATCAAAGAGGTGCTGTTTGGGAGTTTCTGTGGAATTCTCTAAGATTCAAAAGGTGAGGGTGTCAGGGGATGACCTGTTCCAAGCCCCAAGCTGAAACTAAAACAGCTCAGCCAGGAATGCACCAAATGACCTGAGGTTTTTGGCAAAGGCTCCTGAACCTTCAGCTCCTTCAGGCCCACTGAACAGCTCAGCACTTACCCATGAAATTCCCAAGCCAGGAGCCAAGACTCAAGGGGGGGCTGAGGACTGAGGAAGGCCAAGAAGAGATCTACTCAATCCAAGGCCAAGTTACTTAGGCTGAGGAGAGGTACCTCAATTTGGGCTAACATCCTTAAGGGCAGAGTGCCTGAACCCTGGCTCAGGTCCTGGGAAATTGGCTCCAGGGATATCAGGTATTTATAGAATTTATGTGCATGCCTTTGGGCCCAAGAGAGGGGTAAGGTATGTTGAGGAAGTAGAGCATGGGCAATGGGTATATAGATCAGATGGCTCACTAGCTAGGGATCCTAAGTTTCCTCTTAGGATTTCCCCCTTACTAGGTGAGACCCCCTTTACTGTACATAAGATGATCTTTAACTTAGGATTTCCCTCTTGCTAGCACTGCATGATATTCCATAAGTGTAACAGGGGTTGCCCTTACATTAGGAAAACTTCCCCTAATAAGACTCGGAAGTTGTGTCACAGTACAACTATAGGTAGCTTCAATCTTGTCAAAAGTGACCCAGACAGCACCTCACTTGCATATGTGACACAGGACACCCCCTCCTCTATAACTGCAACAGACTTAGCAACATATGTACTACTGAGCTCAGGCCCTGAGATGGATGCTGAGGAATACCTCTGGTGCTTAGAGCAACAGCTGACAACAAACTGAATAGCCAATGTAGCAATCACTGAAGCCTTGAGGAAATTATGACTAAACTAAATGATGGATCTATGTGTACAGGGAGGGACTTTATCAATCTTGAAGATGACCCAACACTGAGCACAGGTGCCAAAAATTCCCCAAACCCCACTCCCTCAGCCAGCTCCTGAGTCAGACCAGCTTCTCTCTCAGACTTTGATGGAAACTGAGACAGAGGCCATGCTTTCCTCAACTCCTGTAAAATCTGTAGAAATCTATGTGTGTGACTCAGTTGTGTAAATGGGAACGCGACTGTATTTCACTCTACCTATGCGTGTGACTACAATACAATGGTAAGTAAGTAATTGAACTGTAATGCATGTAGAGTGTAAGTCTTACCTCAGTTGTGTAAATGGGAACACAACTGAGGGAAGTCTAAGAAATGATTCTAGTTTTATACTAATGGAATGTGGAACAAGAGTGGAACGGAAAACAATAAGAACAATAATAACAATGAGAACAATGGAATAAGAACAATAATAAGAAGAACAAAGAATATGGTAATACCATATTCCAACACTCCCCCACACTACAATAACAGGCAGTTATTGTAGTGGATTTGTATCCTGAGACCGAGTGGGTGTCCTAAGACCAAGTATAGTCGTGAACTTTTCATGTTTCGGGTGGGGCAGGGCCTTTGTCATGATGTCAGCAGGCATGTCAGCAGTAGGGAGATACTTGAACGAGATGTCCTTTGCATCAACTCATTCATGAGTGTAGTGGTATTGCACGTCAATGTGTTTGGAGCGAGCATGGAATCCAGGATCCTTTATAAGAGTGATGGATCCCATGTTGTCACTGTTGATGGTAGTAGTACCTTGAGCATGGCCAAGGGTTTTGAGTAGCCTTTGCAGCCACATGGCCTCTTTCGTTGCATGACAGCTGGCCACGTATTCCACTTCGCAACTGGATGTTGTCACAATAGCCTGGCGTTTGGAGCTCCATGAAATGGCTCCTTGACCAAGTTTGTAGATGTAGCCAGATGTGGAGCGCCATGTGTCCATACAGCCTGCGTAGTCTGAGTCTGTGTATCCAATGAGTGTAGGCTTGGATGTGCCACCCAGGGTGAGTGCGTAGTCCCTGGTCTGTTTCAGGTATCGTAGTACTCGTTGCAGTGCAGTCCAGTGGGGAAAGCCAGGGTTGCAATTAAATTGGCTTAATTTGTTTGTGGCAAAAGTAATGTCAGGGCGTGTCGCCATCGATGCATACATGAGTGAGCCGACACTGGCTAGATAAGGAATTTTTTGCATTTGTTCTTTGTCTGTATCTGAGGATGGTGACATGGATTTTGTGAGAATGATGTTAGGGTCCAGTGGTGTAGATATTCCAAAAGAGTCTTCCATGCCAAAACGTTGTAGTATGCTGTCAATATAGGCTGTTTGTGATAATGAGATAGTCCTGGCCTTTTGATCTCTTGTGACATTCATGCCAAGGAACCACCTTATTGGACACATATCAACAACTTCTATGATCTTGCGAAGGTCTGCAATCATTAGAGTGAGCGTATTCAAGTCTGTAGCTGCAGCCGCCATGTTATCAACATGTACTGTAACCATCAGGCTACCCTTGTCACTTTGCTTGACAAAAACGCTGTGGTCAACGTTGACTTGAGTAAATCCAGCATGATGCATTTCTGTGTAGAGGCAGGTGTACCAGCAGCGGCCCGCTTGATGTAGGCTATATAGGGATTTGTGTAGTTTACACACCCAGTCTTCTTTCCCTACTTCTTTTCATCCTTCAGGCTGTTCCATGAATATTTCTTCAGTAAGATCTCCATGTAGAAAGGCAGTTTTAACATCGAACTGGTTAATTTACCAGTCCAGGGATGCTGCAAGTCCTAGGACTGTTCGCACAGATTCGAGACAAGCATCCAGAAAATGTTGACTCTCTGTTTTGTTTCTCGTTCAACCAGCACCATCCAATCTTTGAAATGTTCTGCCGCTTCATCTTTCCATTTGAGCAAGTATACCCAAATTTTATCAGAATAGTCGTCTATGAAGTTCAACATGTATCGCTCTCCAGTAGGTGTTTGTATGCCCTCTAGCCCAGTTATGTCTGAGAAAACCTTCTCCAGTGGCCTGGTAGCTCTCCCCCCTTCACGCTTTTTCAGAATGGGTGTTCTTGCCTGTTTTGCAAGGACACAGTGTTCACAAATTTGCGGGAGGAATTCAAGGCTGGTGGGTATACCTGTTGCCAGTTGTTTCTTGGCCATCTGGATAATTGCAGGATAGTTGATCTATCCTAAACGCTGGTGCCATGTATCCAGACCAGGTGCAACTTGGGCAATGTTTGCATGCTCAAAGGATGTCTCATCTATGAAGGCATATAATCCCCTGCCATAATGGAGTCCCTTCGCAACAATCTTGGACCCTCAATGAATGGTACAATCTTTCACAGTGAAAGAGGCATGAAATCCATCATCGCCTAGTCGTCCTATTGAGATGAGACGAAGTTTGACATCAGGGATAAGTAGAGCATCTTTAAGGGTTAGTTGTTCTCCTTTCCCACATTTGACATGGATAGTGCCGGTTGCAATCGCTGATATGCTAGATCCATTTATCCCTTGGATTTCCCGTTTCAGAATGGGATGCAAGTCAAAGAAATCTTTTCGGTGCGGTGAGCAATGACTGGTGGCCCCTGAATCAAATAAGTATGGTGCAGGGAAAACGGTTGCCGCAAGATCGGTGGTCATAGATATTTTGTGGTTCAAATTTGCCAAGAAAGACTCTGGATCGTTCAAGAAAGTGCAGGATTCTGACTCCATGTCATCAGATGCTTCAGTAATGGCAGCGTGAGCCTGTTCCTTTTTTGTCTTCTTCCCTTTTTGACCATCTGTCTTTTCTTTCAACTTTTTCCACCAATCAGGTGCCTTCCCAGCACTTCCACCACCATCCTCCCAACACTTCTCACTTGTGTCTGGAATGCTGGCAGTTAGAGCATTTCATTGATGACCCAGCTTTTGCTGACCTTCTTTGTTTTGCAGTCAGAAGCTTTTCACCTTCTTTGATGGAGTCCTGGTGTCGTGATTCCTGTGCTTCAATTTCTAAGCGTCGGGTGATCTCATCAGGGGTAAGTTTCATGGATGAAGAGGTTATATTCCCGATCAACAATTTTTGAAACCAGTCGAACTTGCCATCAGCCATCGCATGAAGATACAGGGTCACCGTCATCTCATCTTTTGTGGGAGCTGCCTTGTCGTATATCACCTTGATCAAGTCCTTCATGTCTGCGATAGTTGTAGTCACCGTATCTGATCCAGTGAATTTTGTGTGCACGGCCATCTGCAAGGCATTGAACTTGGAGATTGCGCTACTTTGGTATCTCCTTTTTTTGAGATGGTCCCAAGCATCCAGCGCAGTAGTTGAGTTTTCAATCTCCTGAGATAGGGAGTTGTCAACGACTTGGCATAGAGCACCGACAATATGGTCATTTGTGTTGCTCCACTCTGCCATTTTTGTTTGATCACTGGGGGGTTTATTGTTATGCCCATCAATATACATCCAAAGGCCATATGCATGGAGGACTGATTTGCATTTCTGGGACCACAGAGGCCATCCATCAGCAGTGAGTATCCCAACATTTTTTGCTGATAGCTTGATCTCTGACATGGTTTTAAAAAAAATTACTATTTTTTGTCAATCCCTGTGCTGTAGTTATTTTTAAAGCATGGATGGGAAGCCCATAACCTGTAGAAATCTATGCATGTGACTCAGTTGTATAAATGGGAACGCAACTGTATTTCACTCTACCTATGCGTGTGACTACAATACAATGGTAAGTAAGTAATTGAACTGTAACACATGTAGAGTGTAAGTCTTACCTCAGTCATGTAAATGGGAACGCGACTTAGGGAAGTCTAAGAAATGATTCTAGTTTTATACTAATGGAATGTGGAACAAGAGTGGAACGGAAAACAATAAGAACAATAATAACAATGAGAACAATGGAATAAGAACAATAATAAGAAGAACAAAGAATATGGTAATACCATATTCCAACAAAATCTACTTTGCAATCTGTGGAGACCACTTTCCAAATGACCAAGCTTGTATCCATTGGGCCCTCTATTTTTCAAATCTGACTGAGCAGCTCAGTTTGCAACAAGGTTCTTAGACACAAGAGAACCAGATGACCTCAATACTCAGACTGGAAGGCTTTTGAAGCTGACTTGGTGGAACACTTCTGCCCAAAAAACAAACTCGAAGGAACCAGCTGGTAGCAGGGCAGGGACTGAAGAAGGAAACTTTTGTACTCCAACCACCACCATTGCCAGGGTGCATTACTAGTTTCTACCATTCTCTCATAATTACCTGTGTAGCTACAACTCCACAACACTCCCTACACACTAAAAAGAAAAGCTCTGCCCCTGGCCCATGTCAAATGATGTGTCAACAAGCAGCACAAGGGGACTAAATATGCCCATACCACAAAGGGCAGCACTGCCAAGCATGGTGCAGATGAGGCTTGACATACAGTGGGTCAAAAAACTGCCCCAATGTTTGTGCATTTTAGAAATATTGATATTTTGTGAAGGAATGACATCAGAAAAAGTTCTGAAAATTTCACATGATATACTAAAACATATTGGCCATCTACTAACTTAAGAAATCATGTGAGTCCAATCAAAAATCTTTGCTCAATAAATCAAACAAAATAATCACTCATTGGGACAGTTTTTTGACCCTCTATTATTTTACAATCTGATACTTTGTATGACCCCCCTTTGTCTTTAAACCTGCCTGTATCCTCCTAGGGATGCTTTCTATTAGCTTCTGGCATGTCTCTGGTGGTATTTCAGTCCACTCCTTTGCCCACCCTGTCCCATAATTCATGTACTCCTTTTTGTGGTATATTATATTGTTGGAGTTTGGCCTTGAGGTGTTGCCAGAGGTGTTCAATGGGATTTATATCAGGGGATTGGGCAGGCCACTTCATGGGAATGATGTTGTTGTCAGAAAACCACTGGTCTGCCTTTTTTGAGGTATGTTTTGGATCATTGTCCTGTTGGAAGTACCACTTATTCTTAGCCATCTCCAAACTTTCAATGCTCTCCTCCACTCCTTCCTCCAAAATCTCACAATACTGCACTGCATCCATGTTCCCCTGCACCTCTATCAGCTTCCCCACCCCATTCCAGCCCATACACCCCCAAACCATCAAGTTATTCCCCCCTCCATATTTGACAGTTGGTGTGGTGGTCCTGTTTGATACTGGTTCCCCTTGTTGCTTCCAAACATACACCTTCCCATCTGACCCAATCCTATTGATTTTGGTCTCATCAGTCCACAACACCCTCTTCCAGTCCTCCAAAGTCCAATTTTCATGGTATTGGGCAATCTTTAGATGTTGCTGACAATGAGACCCCTTGAGCATAGGGACTTTCTTCTTTGTTGTTGATCTAAAGCCAGCTTCCTTCAACACATTCCTAACAGTCTGAGGAGTGACAGAGGTATATATGATGGAATTTATTAATTGGGTGGCTTGGACAGCATTTTCAAGCTTCCCAGAGCTGATTTGACAGATAATCAACTGTTTATCATAAGGGGAAAGCTTGGAAGGATGGCCACCAGGATGATTTTCCTTATCCCCCTCTACCTCCCTACTGATCCTGCCAATAGTATCCTTCCTCAGGCCAGTCCTAGCTTGAATTTGATGATGGGAATACCCCTCATTGAGGAGAGAAACAACAGAAGAATGCTTTTCAGCAGAGATGGATTTCATAGTGGTGGTAAGGAGTCAAGGAGATGAATGAACAAAGTTCAACATGCCAAATCAATACAAATAAGGTGACATGACATGTTGATGATTCACATGACCTACTCCTACCTTATACTGGTGTGTAACATTTGAAATCAGAGAAAATAATAGAGGGTCAAAAAAAACTGCCCCAATGAGTGATTATTTTGTTTGATTTATTGAGCAATTAGTTTTGATTAGACTCACATAATTTCTTAAATTGGTAGATAGTCAACATGTTCTAGTATATCATGTGAAATTTTCAGAACTTTTTCTGATGTCATTCCTTCACAAAATATCAATCTTTCTAAAATGCACAAACATTGGGGCAGTTTTGTGACCCACTGTACAGGGCCAAATCCAGCCAAGAACTGCAATGAGCTTAGCCAAAGAAAAGCAGGTGGAATCAATGAGAAGAACCAAGAACCTGACTGAGAAGAGGGCAGCCATGACCCAACCAGCCATCAGAGGTGCAGTGACTGACTCAGAGGTGCTCATGTGGGAAGAGATTAGAGACCTACCAGGGCAGAAGATAGTAGATGTTGAAGGAGGTAAGCAATACCTTGAACACACATTACTGGTGATACCAGGCACACTGAGAACAATCAACACATTGTCCACCACCATTCTCCAAGTGACACAGTACAAGGGGATACTAAGGCAGGTAGTGAACGCCTGAAGGTCTATAGCATTTGTGCTGGAATGAGTGGAGGATGATGTGATATGTAAGAGAATAGCAAGCCAAGTGAAGGAGAGCCTTGTGGCAGAGGGGAACATGCTCTCAACCAAGATAATAGAGGCCACAACACTGATCAACAAGGCTACAGTGGCAGCTGAGACTGCCACCAGACTGTCCCTTCATGTCACTGAGGATGCAGCAGCAGTTGTCAAGTTGATCCAGGCTATGTCAAACATGGTAGCCACCTCTGCAATGCAGATTAACAAGACCATGACCATGTACAGGGATGCCATGCTGAAAGCTGCTGCACCAATTCCACAAGTAGCGGCCAGCATACCAACCCTGGATGCTAGAGTCTGCATGAGGGAAGGCATAAAACAGAGGCAGCTATTAGTGGATGCGGCAAACCAGGGAGAGTGCATTTTAACTGACCTGGACAATATCAGCCTTGCAATGAAGGGAAACAAGATCATTGAGAAGATGGATGCAGAAGGGATTCATGCCATCATCAGTGCAAGATGACTCACCAATGGTGGTATTTTGTTTGAGTTAAACTCTGAGGCAGTAGCAAGATGGCTCAATGAGGTAAGGCACAGGGTCAAATTCACAGAAGCCTTTGCATCAGATGCTAGGATAATGATGTGGTTGTTCCCACTAGTGATTCAGTTCATACCTCTCCACTTTGGTCCAGAAATGGAAGGTGAGCTGTGAGCCATAGAGGAAACTAACAAGTTGTTACATGGTGCCATTGACAAGGCCAAGTGGATCAAGCCCAAGCAATGTCAAGCTATGAACCAAACCTGTGGCCATGTGCTGATTACATTCACCACACCAGAGGCAGCCAACAGGGTGCTCACTGATGGCCTCATAATCTTTTAGAAGCAGGTGTATGCCAAGAAGTACAAGAAGGAGACCACCAGATGCCTCAAATGTCAAGGGTGGAACCACATGTCATACATCTGCTTGCAAGGCTATGACACCTGTGGCACCTGAAGTGGATGACACAAGACCTCTGCCTGTGATCAATCTAAGCTTCACTGTGTCTCATGCAAGGCCGACAACTATGCTAACTGGACCAGGGACTGTCCCACATTCCTGGGCAAGTATGCTGAGCTAGATACCAGGCTACTTGAGAATCAAATGCCATATTATCCAACTGAGGAAGTCTGGATGCATGTCTTGCAGCCTCCTAAAGCACCACTTCAATTGTCACTGCCACTTATACAAGCAGCTGTGCCACAGCACAACAAAGGATGGGAGATAGTGATATGCCAAACAGGAAAGTACAAGCAGACTACACTGCCATATGGGTTGGGTGCTCCAGACCCACCAACTGCTCACTGACTACAATCCCCACCCTCACAACACACAAGCCCAGCCACCTCCCCTAACAGCCTCACTTTGGGCCCCACCCCCTGCTGGGGTAACACAGATGGAGACACTGGACTGCCTCCTTTGAGTCAACAATAATATCATACACAATGGGACCTTTACCAAAGAGATTGAAATTTTTTCAACAAAACCTTGACAAATCAGATAAAGCATAATATGACCTCTTGAACTTGACAGCCCATAAAGAATGGGACCTTCTATTGCTACAGGAACTGTACATTGACAAGCTGGGAAATACAAAGGCTAACCATAACTGGTGCATACTCTACCCTACCTCACATTTAACTAATGATGCCACAAAGCATTAAGTTATTCTTGTGAATGCTGAACTTGTTACTAACACATGGTCACAAGTCTCATTCACAGCAAATAATGACGTGATGGTAATACAACTCAGACACCTATAAGGCAAAGTTATGATCTTCAATATTTACAATGACTGTGTACACTCAGACACAATGCAAGCCATTGACAGCTTCATCAACTTGGAGTGGGGAAGTATAATCCAGCAGGAGATGGACTTGATGGTATGGTGCAGTGACTTCAACTGACACCACTCCATGTGGGATGAAGAGAGAAACCATCATCTGTTCATGGCAGAAGCAATGAGAGCTGCAGAGGAACTAATCTCACTTCTGGCAGATTACAACATGATAATGTCGCTGCCTAAATGCACTCCCACCTTGTAGTCTATGGTTACTAAGAACTGGACAAGGGTGGACAATGTTTTCTGCATGGACAACATTGCTAACTCTGTCATTGCCTGTGACACTGCCCTGGGCAAGAGAGGGCCAGGTACTGATCACATCCCAATACTTACAACTATAGAGGTAGAAATACAGGTCAGGCACCCAGAGCCATTCCATAACTTCAGAATGGTCAACTGGGTTGAATTCAGAGAGAAGCTTGAGAGGCAGTTGGAGGATGTGCCACATGTCAATGAATTGGCAACAATAGATGAGTACAGTGAGATGGTAGATGCACCGACTGCTGCCATACAGAACACTATAGACATGGTCATGCCACTGTCAAAGCCAGTGCTGCATTCATGCAGGTGGTGGAACAGGGAGCTCACTGAGCTTAAGTGAGCAAAAAACAGGCTAAACCATCTATTCTACATTCACAGAGCAGTTGCTGACCACCCCTCTCATGAGGGACATAGAGACATCAGGGAGAGGTACAGTGCAGCTATAGGCAGAGCCAAGGCTCAGCATTGTGCCAATTACCTTGAGGAGCTCAACGATGGCCTACTGTGGACAGCTACCAAGTATATAGAAAATCCAGTGACAAATCCAGTGACAGATGGTAGTAGGTCAAGAATCCCAATGCTACATGTAACAGACCTCAATGGCATTACTCAAATGGTTGAAACCGATGAAGTTTTTTTTTTCTTTAGTAAGGCTCTTGCAACAGTGTTCTTCCCTCTAAAACCACCTGAGTTACAAGTGCTGGTGATCTATAAGTACCTAAATCAGGTGCACCATAGCTTCCAACTCCATGAGAGTCAGCTCCAAAGGCAAATAGACAAGCTTAAGCCTGACAAGGCACCAGGTGATGATGAGATACCAAACATGGTCCTGAAGGAGTCAGTGGACTGTCTTGCTGAGTATCTTCTCTGCATATTCCATGCTACATTTGCATTGAACACATACAGTGGTAACTGGAAGTCCTGGATCACCATAGTGCTGAAAAAGCCAGGAAAAGCAAACTATGAAGTGCCAAAATCATACTGCCCCATTGCATTACTCAACACAATAGGGAAACTCCTCACAGCAATTGTAGCAGAGGACCTAGTATATTTAACAGATAAGCATCGTCTTTTACCAGCAAACCACTTTGGCTGGAGGCCTGGCAGGACCACCACAGACTCCCTACATCTGGTGGTCAACAAGATAAAAGGGGCTTGGCAAAGAAAGAAGGTAGCAGTGATGCTCTACTTAGATATTGAAGGGGATTTCCCAAATGCAGTCATGGACCAGCTACTCCACAACATGAGGAAGAGGAGGGTCCCTGAGGTATACATACAATTCATGGCATGCATGCTAGCCAGCAGACAGACCAGGTTAAAGTTCAATGACTATCTCTCAGACTGGGTTCCCATAGACAATGGGATGGGCCAGGGTGGCCCCCTGTCAATGATTCTCTACTTATTCTACAATGCAGACTTGGTGGATATTGCTACTGGGAAAGGTCAGGCAGCA
>QFEC01002044.1:0-13369 GCA_003316585.1 Gomphus bonarii | reverse complement strand
GCTCATTTCCCTCTTCCGCTCCTAAGTATTGAAGCTCTTGTTGTTGCTGACACCACCCCTACCAGTATAAATTAATGGCAAGATTGAGTATGAGATAACCAAGAGCCTAGACTCATAAATGAACTGACACCAAAAACCCTGTAGCCTACTTTACCTGGTCCACTGGGCTAGTAATGAAGGTACTGATGAAGAGACATCCTGGATGCTCATGACTGAACTCAGTCAAGTACCTGAGATTGTCACTGAATTTCACTCAGCCTACCCTGCTAAACCAGGACCATGGTCTCCCTGATTTTCTGTTTATTCTCTGCATTTACAATGGTCATTTTTGTTAAATGCTGTGAGCTGGCTTAACCAAGATACAGATTTTACTGAGGTTCAATTTGTGCCAATGAACTGAGATCAGATGTGACTTGGCTTCAACCTATTGGGTTGCACCCACTCTATTACACTCTAGGTATGTTACTGTATTTCAGAGGGGTCTTGGTTGGTTTAACTGAAGTGTTCAGGACTGAGCAAGTGGCCATGTATAGAATGGAACATGGGGGATTTGTTCAATTTCTGACTGAAATACATACATAAATGGAGATGACTTAAATACCAAACTGGAATGGGGATGAATGACTGGACTAAGGAATGGGGAATGAGGAATGTAACTAATAACACATGGAAACTAGACATGGAGGGTGGGCATATTTGCCTGTGCATAACCAAAGTATACCAAAGTGAAGTGAAATGAATATAAAGAATCAAAAATGTGATGGACTGTGAATGTACTGAACCAAAACTGACATAGAGAGATGTTTGGCTGGAATGACTGAGTGAACCAAGGCTTGGTGAAATGTACTTTGACAGTACCTCCCTCTTAATGGCTGAACCCATGAAGCCAGTAAGCAGAATTTTAAAATAAGCATTTTTGGACACCTTTTCTGATATAAGTGAATGTTTGGGGGTTTAATTTCCCAACACTCTTCTTCACCACCACCATCATCCCATGCTACCATGGGATATGAAACTGATGTAGAGGAACACCTCCTTGAGGCACATAAACAAGAGCACAAGTGTGTGCACAAAGAACATGAATGCTGACAACACAAATGCAAAGAATGAAAATGCCAACAATGTGAATGCAAAGAACATGAATGCCAACAACACAAATGCAAAGAACATGAGGAGTGCAAGCGGGAGGAGGAGGAGGAGCAATGGAAGAAGAAAGAGGCCAAGGAAGAGGAGGCCCAAAGGAAGAAAGAGGAGGAGGATAGAGAGAGGCAGAGGGCTGAAGAGGAGGAGGCCCAAATTGCAGTTGAGTAAAAAAGGTCTGACAAAGAGGCTAGGGCTTCTGAGAAGGCAGCAGATGTGAAAGGAGTGGCCAAAGCTGCCCCAAAGACACCACCAGCCCAGCCATGGGCTACTGACAACACTTTGACCAAACAGGCCACAGCTGAGTGACATGCCCATGCACAGAAGATACATGAGGTGCCCAAGAAGGTTGCAATGTCCAAGCCACAGCCACCAAAGAAAGGTGAGAACACAGAGATGGGGTCTAGTATGGGGCCTGGGATGGCTGGGGGCACCAAATGTGCCCCAACAGGTGAGTACTATATTTTTGTATTTAGTTTTTCACTGATTATTTTTCTTTTGAAGCCAAAGGGCAAACACCCCATGCTTTGGTTGGGGATTGAGGGTCTGCCATGCAACATGTGTGGTCCCTGGGCCTGGCATGACTTGCACACAATGCAAGTCATGCTAAGTTTGGTGCTCCCTATTGGTTGGGAGGAAGCAAGGCCCTGAGTGGCTAAGCAATACCAATGAGGAGGGTGATGAACAGGATGGGACATCTGAGAGCACAAGGCAGAAGAAATCTCAGGTGGGAGTACTTAGGCCTAGTGTGGGGCCTATGCCAGTTCAGGTGCCCAAGTGAATGAGTGTGGTGGTGAGCTGCCTCACTGCAATGCCGGAGGGGCAGAATTGGCTCTTGGAGAGGCAGACCATGGCATTGGATCTGCTGGCCAGTTTGGTAGACCAGCTGGTTAGCATTCAGTCACAGATTGTGGAGGATGTGCAGAGGAAGGAGTGGAACAGATTCTTGGTTAAGTCTGAGCTGGGAGGAGAGGAAAAGGATGGGGATGAGGGAGAGCAGAATGGGGATGAGGATGGAGATGGAGAGAAAGATGATGAACATAATGAGGATGAGACAATGAAGAGTAATGAGTACTTGTACTAATTTTTTGTGTTTTATAAATTTTTGTTTGAAACTGGACGAAGCAAAGTGAGAAATGAGAGCAGAGTAAGTAACAGACTAAGAGAAGTGAGGGACCAAGTGTGAAAAATAACAAGTGACACTTGCTGAGTTTTGGGTATTCTAAATTCAGGTAAATGAATATAGGGAAGAATGGATGGAAGGCAATAAGACTGTGGAAATTAGAACAGGTGCTCAGTAACAGATGTAGAGTAAACAAACACATAGGATAGAAACTTGTATATAAAATGACCATTAGTAACTAATAAAAAATGACCATTGCAAATGCAGAGAAAATGGAGAGCAGGTTCTGGTTGAAGGGGGCATGGTCCTGGCTTAGCAGGGTAGGCTGAATGAAATTTGGCAACAATCTCAGGCACATGACTGAGTTCAGTCATGAGCATCCAGGATGTCTCTTCTTATAAGCAGCCCAGTGGACCTGGTAAAGGAGGCTACATAGTTTTGGCATCAGTCCACCTTAGAGTCAAGGATTTCAGCTATCTCATACTCAATTTTTCTATTGATCTCTACTGGTGGGGGAAGAGATTGGACTCTATTGGGGATAGTATTAGGAGTCACAGGTTTGAGCATTAAGACATGGAAAACCAGATGGACTACACACATGCTATCTGGTAGCCTAATGGTGTATGAGTGGGTACTGACTTGGGTAATGCCTTCAAAGGGACTGAGGAACTTTTTGGCAAGCTTCTTAGTCATCTGAGTGGTCCTAAAGAATTGTGCTTTAACAAAGGCTGAGGATCCAATTGAAAACTTGGGAGCAGGCATACATCTGGCAGTGGTCAAGGTTTGATACTGAGATTGGGCATATTTAATTTGCTCTTTCAAGGCATCATGAAGTTGGTTCAAGTCCATTGCAAATTCGCATGCTCAGGAGGAATTGAGGTCTTGTTTGGGATGTACAGTGAGATTTGGATGGTATCCTTTGTTGGCAAAGACAGGAGAGATGCCAGTAGTAGCATTCAGAGCATTATTGTAAGTGAATTTAGCTAATGGTAACAGTTTGGACCAGTTGTTCTGCTGATAGTTGCAATAAATCATAGGTATTGTTCCAGGGTTTGATTTACATATTTGGTCTGACTGTCAGCTTTGGGGTGATAGCCCAAAGTGAAGTGTAAGCACATGTTGAGGGCTTTACTGAGTGACTTGAAGAAGTGAGAGACAAATTTGCTTCCTCAATCAGATGTTATGTGGCTCAGTATGCTGTTTTTCAAAAAAACATGTAGCATAAACAGTTTTGCTAGTTCAGCTGAGGTAATCATGTCAACCATAGGAATCAAAATACTTTGTTTAGTGAGTCTGCACACTATTACCACAATTGAAGTAAATCCTGAGGATGGAGAGAGTTGTTCAATGAAATCCATTGAGATGGAGTTCCAAGGTTGCTCAGGGATCAGTAGTTGCTTTAGAAAGCCATAAGGTCTATGTCAATGTGATTTTGAATGCATACATGTGGTGCAGGATTTGCAGGAATTGACAACCAAAGTATGTAGTCCAGGCCAAGTATATTCTTAGCAAACAAGGGCTAACATCTTGTTTTGACTGAAGTGACCCAAGAGCATGTGATCATGTTTATACTGTAGTACTCTGAGCCTTAGATTTTTGGCTTCAGGAATGAAGATTTGGCCGTCCAACTAAAGGAGACCATCTTCAGTCTACATCCATCTTGGGCTCAGCTTTGCTTTGTCACCAAGGTGTTGCATGGCTATTGGGTCTGATGTCAAGTGGTGTTTGATGTTGGCATGGAGTCATTCTGAGTCTATGATGATACTTGCTTGAAGAGCAGGGATGAGAAGCTGAGTAGCTCATAGGGATTCCACTACTTGTGTAGATGTAAAGATTGGCTGAAGGTTTTTCAGGTTGATAGGACTATAGTTGCTACCTCCCTCCTTAAGGTAGACATCCCATCATCTAGTTAAAGTGTTGGGCTCAGTACCAAGCTTACTGGGACAGAACCAAATAATGAGGTTAAATTGCAACAGGTATTCAGACTAACATGCCTGCCAATGGGTCAATACTTTAGTAGTGGAAAAGTACTCAAAATTTTTGTGATTGGTGATGAAATCTATTGGTTTGGGTGAGCCTTCCAAATAGTGTTGCCAACATTTGAAAGCTTCAAAAATTGCCAGAAGTTCTTTGTCATGCACATTATAATTGAGTTCAGCAACTATGAATATTCAGGAGTGGAAAGTGAGGGGGTGTATTTTACCTTCCAAGTCCACAGTCGACAATATTGCACCTAAAGCATAGTTAAAAGTGTCAGTCTCCATGACCAAGGGTCAGTCAGATTCCCAATGTACCAAAATTGGTGCCAAGTTAAAAGCTACTTTCAGGTAGTCAAAAGACTTTGACAGTCTTTGGTCCACACTCAGGGTGTGCCTTTGTGTTAGTTGAGTGAGAGGAACAGTGGTGTCAGAGTAGTTGAAGATGAAACAACAGTAGAAGTTTGCAAAACCAAGGAAAGGCACTATGTCTTGTACCTTCCAAGGTTTGGGCCATTCTCAGATTGTCTTCAGCCATTGTCAGACCTTCAGTCCAGAGTACATGTTAGGATCTCACCTCATGAAATCCCTGTTTGCTTAGTCATTGTGATTAAGTAATCATTTTTTCTATTTCAAGTAATCCTGCTTAGTCCCTTTGTTTACTCAGCCTCACTCTGTTTATTTGTTGACATTCTCCACTGTTGATATACTTTCCCATTCTAGTAATTTCCATTGCCTCATGCAACAATCTTTGTAACACACCTCACCCAAACCTTATCCCTACTCATCCATGTTTCACCTCACCTTTGTTTTAATTCCCATTCTGGAAATCCCCTTGTTCTTTTGATTTGAAATTCTTCTGACTATTTGAAATACTAATCTCATATATAATACATATGTAAATTAGTAGTTCTGTAGTCAGAAAATTGACTAGGATTACCCTGAGCTTTCCATCAGACCTTGCTCTTGGAAATTAGGGATCTTATGGAATCTGGACAGCACAGCACATAAGCTGAAGCCAAGCCCTACTCCCAACCTTGCTCATTGTCACAACCTCATGCAAGCTTTACCCAAGAACTTGGCTCAACCCATTCTTAACAGACTTGCTGAACACATCTGTGAAGTTGTGGTACATACTCTTTAGGGATGTTCTCCAGGTTGACTGGGTCAGGAGTGACCTTGGCCAAGCAGGCTGAGACATGGTTGAGGGCTGAGAGGTCAAGCCAAAATATTTGCAAGCCTTCAAGTTTGAATGTGCCAAGAATGCTCCTGCATTTACTAGGGCTATGTGTGAGACTTCCACCTTCAGGGAGGATCCTTTCTTGGGAAACAGGACAGTGACTGGGGTCAGCCAAGCTGAGGCCTTCAGTTCATCAGAGACATTTGCTTTGGTTGTTTGGAATGTAATACTGCACAATACCCAGTCAATCAACAGATTGTAGTGGGTGAGCCAGTTGTGTCCAAGTACTACTGAACCAGATGAATCCAATGATGTAACATAAAATTCTACAGAATATATGTGTTCAGATGGGAATCAAATAGGTAATTCTACTGATTCAGTGATTGTGGAGTTCATACTACCATCAAACAGTTTCAGGGGTATAGGAGGGATAGAATGGGTGTCTATGTTATGCCTATGAATGAATATGGATTCTGTAAAACTATGTGTAGAACTGGATTCTACTAAGAAATTAAATGGGGTATTCAAAGAAATTGGGATGAGTTCTCATGATAAGCTAACTACTAGAGAGTTTGGATTGAAAAGAGCCGAAGCATTGAGATTTACCTCTGTCCTAGCACTAACCAAGTCAACACAACCCTCAGTGTGCATAGAGGCTGGAGAGTTGCTGATTATTTTCTGTGTTGAGAGCTTTAGCCAAGCTTTTGGCCTTTGCTTTGGTGACATAGGGTGTTGCTGAGGTTGTAGTGGCCTGAGCTTTTGTATATTTTGTATATTTTAGGCACTCTGCAACTTTGTGACCATTTCAGCCACATAGCAGGCAGAGGTTTAGGTCACTGTGCCTTTGGTGCTCCTTGTTGAGTTTATGAATAAATGCAGGGATCAATGACTCAGGGTGATCCTTCACTACTATAACTTTTTGTTATAATTTCTAATGATAAAAGTGTCTTGTTGTTCTGGCAACAGGACTTCTGGAGGCTTTCCAGTCAATCTGGCACTTTAGCACCGGTACTAGGAGCTTGGTACTGATTTCTGGGAACACTTTAAATTCAATAACAATTGAATCTGCAGTATGTAGTGCTCCAAACATTGTGAGCAGCTGATCCTGAGTGATAAAAACCTATCTGGAGTGATCCAGAACTCAAACAATGAGTGTGAAGTGGTAGAGTAACAATTTAGTAGTTAAACTGATTGAGCACTGGTTCAAACAAGGAGAAAATAATCATTAGACAATTAATTTCTGGAGTAATACCTATGAGATACTGTAGTACTTATACAAGAAGCCAATACCTAGTTACTAATGAAGAGAAAAATGGAAATATAGCTGAATCTGGATAGAAGCAATGGATTTCCACATTGTATGAAGTTAGGCAGTCACATATTTAGCTTATTAGAGGATACAATTTTTGCTTTTGCCCTCCAACAGGTTATGGGACCCAAGTGTAATGCTTAGGTTGCTGTTGATGATTTGAATAGTACTGAATTATGTAATTAAGAGTGGTTTGGGCATGTAGAGTGGTTTCTAACTAAAGGATGATGTTCTGGGAGTCAAATATGATTCTAATCTAGGACTGTATGCTGTGTAGTAACTGTGTAACGGCTTGGGGATTCTTTCTGGTGAATACAGCCATTTAGCGCCTATACCAAGGGGTCGGCTCTGGATTTTGTATGGAATGTAAATTCAATAACAAATGCGCTATTGATCCTGTGTGCTCAAGACTTTGTGAGACACTTCTAACGATGACTGATAACTTCTCTGATTAAATTCAGGTCTCGAACGACGAGCATTCAGTGGGAAATGTGATGTTATGTAAGCAAAGCGCCGGTGAAGTCAAGGAGCGATTATTGCTTTATGGGCAAGAAGGACTGGTCTTTTACTGTATCCTAAGCTAATATCTACACATTGTTGTGATTCTAACATGTCTTGAGTGAGAAAGAGAAATGGGCCACTTTGGGATAAACACATTGATGTCCCGTGCTATACATTACTGTGTCACGTATTCTGCCCTCCATTTCCAATCGGTAACCTCTGAAAATGCTTGAGATTTCTTTTTGGTGTGTGTACTTGTTTTTCCAATGGTCCTGTTGAGTCTGGGTCATGCCCATCAGTTCCAATGTGCCAGCTGATGTCTGTGGCCACATATATGTGCCCCTCTCTCTCCTGTCTCAGCTCCTGTCCTCCAGTCATCTTGTATGTCATTTCTATACCTTCCATCTCTTATTTCCACTGTGACCACTGCCTGTATGTTCCAGGGTTGACCCTGTGAGTCCTTTCCATTCCTTCATCTCCTAGCTGCCCACTGGCGCTTCCCTGCCCTGGGACCAAAGTGCTGTGCCCACATAGTATCTAAAGTGTCCTGTAACTATGAAAAATGAAGCTATTGACTTAGTTTCTTTTGGGGATTGTCAGTGTGAGTGTCTACTCAGGTTCTGGATGCATATACTGTTGAAAAATATGCTTCAATTCCCCCTTATCATCCCATCATATTCACTTGTTACACTACATCTTATTCCCATTCTATTTTCATTTTATCTACTCCTCCTCCTGCCTACCACTCATACCCTACACATCTCCACCTGCTGGTCCTCCTACCATCGTTGCAGCATCGTCAAGTCTGAGCCAAATCCGTCCGCCTGCAACACACACAAGTTGCGACACATATTACATCATGTCACACATCACATCATCGCATTGTCACTCCTTTACCATCACAGTCATGCATGCGCATCAGTCACACATCAGTCACATGCACGCAGCTTCCCATTACCATCACACCAACAGACACATGTACTACACGCACATCCCCCCACCCACGTATCCTGAGCCAACACACACACACACACACACGTATACACTATGACCGGGACACCAACGATGCATCACACGTGTCACAGTGGACATCGCATGCATCTCTAGAAGGGGCATGTGCAGGCATACACAATGTAGTCAGATGCTACATTTAGCATATAAGAAAATGTATTAAAATAAAATTTTAAAAAAGCTTTTAGAAACATTTAAATTCTATTCCAAAACTAGAACAAGTAAAAAGAATTATCCCCTCCTCTCATCTATCTGCTTGCCCTAAAGTCAAGTAACTAAGTAATCTAATTTTATTTTCTACATATACTAGGTAAAGGAATCTGTGTTCTTTCTAGTCATCTGTTTTTATGCTTTTCTTCAATTTTACTTTATATGCTATGTAGGAATGGATGTTTTATAACAGATTACAGGGTGGTGTTGGATTGTCTAATCCCACATACTATTCATATCTCTAAGTAAAGTCTTCAGAAGCTAAGACAATATACATACATACAGAGCTCTATGAGTAGTATTGACAATCTGATAACTAAATAGGGCCCTGTACTCAACTTGTATGACAGAGTTGTCTTTACTCAAGGAGTCAACCTGAAAGGTTACCCATGTGGACTAGATGGTGTAGTGGTTAACATCATAGCTATATTTGCTATAGCCTGGGTTCAGTTCCCAGTCTGGTTGTTCTTTTCATCCTAACAATCCTTTGTCTTTTCACCCTCCTGTATATTCTCCATCTCCTTATCCTGAGCTGAACCCTCTGGCAAAACCTCTGGAACCAAAACAAGGTCACTTTGGTTACCCACCTGACCTGAACCTGATATCCAGTCCTCACTCTGAGAGGACCTGGGCCCTCCCAGTTCCCCAGCCTCTGAATGCAGCCTGATCCCCTCATTGTACCACCCTGCCATTCACTGCATATCCTCAGTAATCATTGCCTGGACTTGGGCCATCCTGAGATACCAAGCCCTATCCTCCACCATGACCACCTGCTACTGCAGCAGCCAGTTTTGGGCCTCCAAGGCCACATTAAGTCAGTCCATGACTGAACTAACCCATTTTGGGGGCCTGGACTGAGACTGTCTCTGCAGTAGGCTTGAAACCTACAGTTTTTGCCTGCTTTGGTTTTGGGTGCTCAGTCATTGTACCCTCCTCATCCCACTGGATGAACTTGGCCCCATGCTTCCTCTACAATGTGAGGTTGTACCTAACCTTGTACAGCTTGCACTGTGTACAAGCCATGCTAGCCTTAGGCACTGTGCATTCCTCCCAATGCTGCATACACACTCAGGATGGGAGACTTTTGGTCAATGCCTGAGCAGCAGGCATCACCAACTCTTGGCCCTTAGCCAAAAGGAAAATTCATCAGTATACAATAATAAAAACAATAATAATATATAAACACTCACCTGAGGCACCTTGACTGCTTTCAACCTTGGTACCACAGTCATCACCCTTGCACTAGTTGTGGTGCTTGGTCTGGCCTTGGCATTTGATGGTGGCTTGGCTCCCTTAGAGTTCAGGGCAGGGGCATGCTTTTTCATCAGCTCAATATTTTTCTGGGAATTTGCCTGCTTCCTCTCTTCAGCCTCTTTCTTGGCCTCTTTCTCAGCCTTCTCCTTCTAAGCCCTCTTCCAAGCCTCTTCCTCCTTGGCCTCCTTCCTCACTTTCTGTTCATCCCTCTCCCTCAATTTGTGCTCCTCTTTCTCTTCCCATTTGTACTGCCATTCCATGACATGTTCTTTCTTATGCTCCTCCATTTGTTTGAGGAGCTGGGTGTCATCATCTAATTTGCTGCGCATTTTGTGAAATGATGGAGAAAATTAGGGGGGGGTGTTTGGTGCTGATGGTGATGATGGTTGCAAAGGAAGTACTTGGAAGTTTAAAACCCTCCCAAAAAGGGTTTTATATCATCATCAATGGGTAGCAAAAGCTTAAATCCAAACTCTGCTTGAACAACTTCATGGGTTTAGCTGTAAGAGGGAGGTACTATCAGAGTACAATCCAACCAAGTTTCAGTTCACTTGGTTGTTTACCAAACTTCATGTATGTTAAATTATTACAAGTCTCTCACATACATTCAATCCTCACCTCAGTCACCTCAGTTCATGTACGGTCATATATCCCCTGTCTCCATGTCCTATTTGTTACATTCCTTATCCTGGTCATTCATCCCCATTCTTGTTTAGTATTTAAATCTGCCCTATTCATGTACATACCCCAGTCAGAAATCAAATTGAGCCCCACATCCTCTTATGTACACAGGCCACTTGCTAGGTCATGAAACACTTTGGCTAAACTGACCAAGACCTATCTGAAATACAGTGACATACCTAGTGTGTAGTAGAGTGGGCATAACCCAATAGGTTGAAGCCAAGTCACATCTGACCTTGGTTCATTGGCCCAAACTGAACCTTGGTAATATCTGTCTCTCAGTTAAGCCAGCTCATGGCCTTTAACAGTGACCTTCAACTCCAAGTACTACAGGACAAATATAATCACCCAATCTCTGGACACTTTGGACAGAATCACATGCTCATACTCATCTGTGGAGATTACATTTGGCCTGAGCCCCAAAGTTGTGTTACAGTAAGTCTTATATTAATCCTGCACTACATGTATATGTTCTAAGTCAGAGATACCAACCCTATGGACTGTTAAAGCAACTCCTGATCTCACATATCCATGGAATTCCATCTCCATGTACTTCATTGAGAAACTTCCCCCATCCTCGTCATTATAGACAGACTCACCAAATAATCCATTTACATCCCAACCTTTGACATCATGTATTGCAGGAAGAGAGATAGAAGCAATGGTGCAATATAAAAAGACTAAACCTCACCTGAGATATTACATGTTAGACCTTCTTGAGTGTTATGATCAAGAAGTCTCATGGTGGTGACAACCTATTCTATTTACTATCATGGAAATAGGGATGTTGAGCTGTGTGATGGGACAACTTTCAATGGGTTGGCTGACAGATACTTAGTCAACAACACTTCCTTTTTAGACTGTGTGTTAGATCAGATACGATTATTATAAGCCTCTAACATACACTACAATCACTTGTTCTTTTCCCAGTAAAATGAGATCTTGCTTCATTCTGTGCCTGTTTAATCTCCTCAAGTATCAAATATTACACCAACACAGTACTATTGACATTTGCAGCTATTGGAACAGTGTTCAGAGTGTTCAGAACTTGTCACTTGTGCTTCCAATGCCATTCAAAGCATGGACTTTATTGCTCTTGAGACTAAGCAGTGGGATGACTAATAGTCTTCTACAAGAATCTCTCCAAGTAAAGTTCACACAATGCTGACTCTGGACTCTTGGTGTGGCTATTGAGTAGTGTGTTATTTGTGTTAAAGGCCATGAGCTGGCTTAACCAAGAGACAGATATTACCAAGGTTTGGTTTGGGAAATGAACTGAGGTCAGACATGACTTGGCTTCAACCTATTGGGTTGTGCCCACTCTATTACACTCTATGTATATCACTGTATTTCAGATGGGACTTGATCAGTTAGCCAAAGTGTTTCAGGACCAAGTGAGTGGCTGGCATAGACAAGGGGATGTGGGGCTTAATTCAATTTCTGACTGAAGTACATACATGAACAGGACAGACTTAAATACTAAATGAGAATGGGGATGAATGACCAGGATAAGGAATGGGGAATAAGGAATGTAACAAATAAGACACGGAGACAGGGGATGTATGACTGTACATGAACTAAGGTGACCAAGCTGAGGATCAAATGTATGTGAGAGACTTGTAATAATTCAACATACATGAAGTTTTGTAAACAACCAAGTGAACCAAAGCTTGGCTGGATCATACTCTGACAATATGTTAAGTGAACAAGATCAGGATCCTGAATAATGAGGGGCACCTACATACTTGGCTAACCTGGGTGTTAAAACGTAGGGCCGGAATTTCCCCTTTGTGGGAATGGAATTCTAATCTAGGATAGTAAAGTTCTTCAAGTATATGTTTGTGCAACTTAGCGCCTGCTTGGTCAACTTGGGGTGCACACCGTTCTGAGTAACTGGCTTCACTGGTATGGACAATGAAGGTAGAGTTTTATTTATAAGCAAGCTTTGGTAGTTCTTTATGGTGACTTGGAATCCTAGTATTCTTTGTGTAGAATATATTCTATCTATAATTTTGGTTGTCTTTTTGTTCTACAAAATTAGCTATTTAACTGTTTTCCCCAGCATGTATCTGTGGTCCGTGCGGTGGGACAAGTGATGGAGTGACAAGTGATGATGAATAATTTACAACACTGGGAAGGTTGACTGCATCATGGGCAGGATGTCAGATAGGCTCAGTTGCAATCAAAGTCTCATGTAATGTGTCTCAACTTGGGGGGATAGATACAAAAATCAAGAAATAGTAAACAAGATAAAAATAAAACAATATGGTGAATATTAGGAAATTGTCTGAATTTCCTTCACATGTTCAACACTGAAACATATTGGTATCCAAAGAAGTCCAAAGAAAGGTCTGCACTGAAATGGAGTCTCATACAACTGCACTGTACACCAGCTCCCACAGGTGAAATCCCACATCAGTAGTGCAGCATCTATTTACAGGTTTTCTGGGACAGCTACAATCTGTTTGTACAATGACCCAGGAATTGAGAAAATCCTTTCAATGTTCTGGCCTGAGTCCCTCATAATCAGTGATCCCTGAGTCCACTCTTTGGTATTCAGTACCACATACATCTGTGCACAGCAAGTTAAATTGTAAGGAAACTTTCCCAAAGAAAAGAGACAAAATAGAAACAATTTACATGAAAGTCCACAATATAAGGAACTGTGTTCACCTTACCTAAGCTGGGTATGAGCAGTGGAGGATGCAGTGTTTGTTCTACACCTGGAATACTCTTCCCAAGCATCATGTTATCATTGTGACATGTATAGGGAATGATCTATAATGAATTGTAATGGTGAGTGTGAGTAAGTGTTGTGTGTTATTATGAATGATGATGGTTAAGTTACTATGACTATATACATTCTGGGACATGGTATCAAAATGGAATAGGGTCATCTGAGTGTGGGAGGGGAACTACATTAGGATATGTTGAGGTTGTTTTCAGAGATCTAGATGGTCCAGTGAGATCCTGGCTAATATATT
>QFEC01002041.1:0-13960 GCA_003316585.1 Gomphus bonarii | reverse complement strand
GTAGAAAATGGTCAAAGGTGAAACTGGTTCACCTTGCGCCGTTTCATGTTGGTAGCACAGGTCGCGAATGCAGGAGGACAACAACATATAGTAACACAACCGACCCACGAATATGACGCCATTGCCTACTTGTTGGCCAGGGAATTTTTCGACATCCATGAGTTGCTCTGTTATGATTCGCTCCAGAATCTGGCAGATTCGGGTTGAAGACGCATGCGCGGCTTGATAATATATTTTCATAACTTTGTCTTGCAAGTCACTGCGGGAGAAGTTAGACTAATTTTCTCAGATTGTGTGGTACGATCCGTACCATGACTCCGATTGATCTTCGTGCATAATGTCTAGATTTTGTTTTATCTCTTGTGCTTTGGACTCAATTTCACCCAGAACACGGTGTAGCGAGGGGGTCCGCCCGTCAACGCGTTGGCGAAGTGCATCTTTAAACTGTTTGAAAGGAGACGAACCAGGACCCGTACTTGTTGGGACCTGCGAGATGGAGGGTAGAGGAGGAGTAGAGAATAGGAACGCGGAAGGAGCGATGTCTGTCACATGTGAAATTCCTGTAAAATATTATTTTAAGTGGGTAGACTCACCATGGTAAGATTTGTCCGCACACTCTCTGATTTCCTGGATAGCACTCCTTAATACACCGTCCAAGGTTCGCTCCAGACCTTCTAAGGCAGCATTCGCGACCTCACCGGTTCTCTCTTTAACAGTGCTGTCCAGAACGCTTTGCACTTTCGCTTTTTCGGTCTTGTCCAGACCTTGAACTGTTTGCAGTCTTTCCAACACCTTCCGTCTCAGACCCCAGACCTCCCGGATACTTTCCAGACCGGAAAACCAGACCTGCAAACGTCCCTCAAAACCTTCCATAGCCTTACTATACCATGTCGAGAGCTTGGAATCTAAAATAGAGTTATCCACGTGTGCACTTGGAGACGTGAGGTCAATATACGGCTTATACGAGAGAATCGAAGGAGGTAGAGTGAGAAGATGCGTCGACGATGGCAAGGTGGACAATAGTGTCGAAGTCGTAAGTACTGACTCAGGCGGAGAGTCGCTTTGTATAGCTTCCAAAGACCGTTCCACGGGTGATTGCCGTCGAATTTCGTCTACGTTTTCTTGATGAAAGAGCTCTCGCGCAATCCCTACAGTCCCCCATATTACTTCCAACAACTCCAATACCGCATCCCGCACATCTCGCACAACCTCTCTGCGATTCCGTGGCCGTAAGGGTGCGGCTATCGGTGGAGCTAGCAAAATACTAGCAGCCTCACGGTTTTTTTGCCTGCTTTTGAAGATGGGTGATCCTGGGCGCGAAGGGGTGCGAAAATCTAAATTACGAGAAAGGAGGGCATTCAGGATTCTCGAGCGTTGAGAGAGCAGCAAGGTAAGTGTTTCTGTGAGAGGTATGGAGTCGAGGAGATGAAGTGCCAGGATTGTTGAACATGCACTCTGTATGGGAATGAATATAGTTCTCTATTTGCAATGAAATTAGCTCAGTATGTACCTCTGAAGGAATTTGAACATCTCGTAGATACTGTGTGCCTCTATGGGCAATTTGTGGGCGGAACTGAGCGATAGTATCCCACTGTCGTTGCACGAGAGGAAATTGTGCCTATTACGAATTAGCATAAGTCCACATTTCGGTCCACCTGTATTTACCAATATACTGATTCCTTCTTGCTGCCATGTTGCCACTTCTGGGTCTTCTGTGACCAATGCTCGGTGCACAACTCGAGCTAACAAGAAAAGCCATGCGGCCTGTAAGTATTGCTTTTTCTCCAGGAGCCGCCACAGGTGCTCAGGAGCATCCAATAGTAGCTTCAGATGTGCCGATAGTGATTGCAATACCTTCAAATGAGCGTCTAAAGTTGTGTAGGGGTTAGGAGACGATATATCAACAATCATAGCCACAAACCATCTTTCCCTCTAATTGAAGAGCTTCGTGGCTTTCTTTGAGGTTCATCAGGCATCACAGTACTTCGCATCTCGTCTAAAGCTTCCACGACATGGCGTGATGAGTCTGCGATTGATATTATGGAGGTCGATGTTTTCAAAAGGTCGCGATACCGTTCTCTGCACTTTCAGCATAAGAATGAGAGTGGTGATAAGCATGATATCGTCCGTTCGCACCCAACCATACGCCGTAGCTCCTCCTGCTTGGCATCAGCATCCGCTCTATAAAGGCATGTCTTGAATAAGTTCTTGTTTCTGCATTTTGACTTTCCTCACCTCAACTTCCGCTGGACATTCTTGATTTCGGGGATGGTGTAGCGGACGAATAGTTCATCAGGGTCGATAGTGTAGGCTTTCTCAAACTGTGCCATTTCGACTTACTCGCGTCACGCGTCATAAGCCGCTCTTCTCATGTGTTAGGCGCCTAAACCCAATGCAAACTCTCCAATTATCTAGCTACAACATATTTGGAATTCAAAGGTTCAATTTGTTTTGTACTTTACGTCTTTCTTGGACCTTCATTCTTGAAACTAATGATATATAAAGTTGCTATGCTATGTTTTCGTAAGGTATAAGTTAAAGTTTAGTTGAACCTAGCCTTAAATCTGATCTGTCAGTGATCTGTCAGTGGTGCATTTATGAGAAGACGCAGAGCAGGCCAATTGACAATAGTCAGAAATTCAAAGTGTTCTACTGACAATTGATTACATATTCCATGTGTGAGGCGCCAAACCGACCATTGACCTTATGTACCAGGTATCGACGAGCACCTCCAGTATACGAACCAGTGAACTTGAGGTTGTTGAATATTGGTCACTGACACTCGCGATGGTTCTACAACATTCGATCGTGGGGAAGAGAGCTGCCATCAATTTTTAAATCAAGTGTCAGGGTCCAGCAGAGCGAATGGGTAACCTGAGCCTACACCACCTAGACTCGAAGCTTGAGATCAGTATTAAGAAGGGATCAAACAGATGTCGTGGATCAAAGTTACACCGTCTCCTTACGTCCACCATGTGATCCATGTTTGAAGTGACTGCGGATAATAACCAGGAGAGCTCACACGATTGACGGAACTTCGCGACATGCTTGTGAGTGCTGAGAGAATGCAGGAGATCCGAAGGTTCATTTGGGGATATAGTCGCAACTTGACAGCCAACGACCAATCTATATAAATATCATTCAATTGGCCGATAATTAGTCATCTTCGGATGTATAGAACAGAGTATAGAATATTCGAGAAAGATAGGGCATATTCATGCCATCATTGAGGTGTGATGTCAATAGAATTCGGCAGTAAAATGTTCTCCCGATGATGGCGAGGAGATAGATACTGATGTACACATGGATCCATAAGTATCATGTGAACAAGCGTGACTGTGACTAATGTAACTTTCGCTCCATCCCCAATGTCAGATTATGATTTTCGGCCTGGAGGAACTTTAAAGCTCAAAGGGGTGGCGGACGGTGGAGTAGCAAAGAAGTGCATCGAATTTGTATACGAAGTTATCCCCGCTAATTATCTATTTAGGAGGAAGAAGTCTTCAAAGTCAAAGGATAAGGAGAAGACGGACAGGGCTCGAGCTCGTTTACAGGAAGCGGTAGCAGATGATGTAGACAGGACTGATACACCTAGAGGTAGTGGTCGAAGCTCTCCTGCAGCTAATGGGGGCAAGACTGAAGCGGAGAAGAGGTTTGAGGAGATGCAGCGAGAACGTGTGCGCATGCTGTGGGTTAATTCCTTTCTGGCTCACGTGCTGATAGACGCGTAGCTTGCACAAAAAGTGGCGAAGATGGCGAACAAGACCCACAAGGATCGTGTTAACGAGTTTAACAATAAACTTGAAGCCCTTAGCGAGCACCACGATATTCCCAAGGTGTGTTTCTACAAAAGATATAGTCAGATGGAGTCTGGCCCAGCTGAGTTTTCTTTCATTTCAGGTTGGTCCCGGATAATGTGTATTTGGCCCTTTGCTGTGCCCAGGGCACTTTGATAGCTTTTCTCATGTATGTTTCGATGAATATATTCTCGGTTTCTATTGCATATCGTACACTGTGGTCATTGTGGGAACACAAAATGAAAACCCGATAGATTAAGGTTAGGGATATCTTCAAACAGGACGCCCACTCTTAGCCAGGTGCCCGTCACAGCACATAAGCAACATAAGCATCACTCACTCCGGCGCAATTGCCGTCTGCTTCCCGCCACCACATGCCATCTACTACGACCACTATCCCGGCAGGGGACGAGATCAAGAAGGGTCACGTTTGTCCACCATCAACAGCGACACATCCAGAAAACCGCTGGGAGACTGCATTCGTTTACTCCTTCATATGCAAATTCACTAAACTAGGGCAGGAGGTTGATGGGCTGGAGAGTGTTACGGAGTGAGCCCCTGATCAAGATCATCTGGTGGTCAGCTTATTGACGTCTCTTGGTGCATAGCTTCGAGGAAGCGCTGCTGTTTAGTGGACCCCATCAGATTCTTGAACAAGTTCTAGCTCGGTTTATACTTAATCTGAAGCCCCAAACGCGTAATACAGGGTGCGTTTGCAGCTCTTCGTGTGGACGCGTGTCTTATGGCAATGACTTTCAGCCCCGAAGTTATCTCCAGCACAGTCGCTGCATTCTTTGCAGAATCGATGGCGAAAACTGAACGTACGAGCTTCTGGGATGAGAGGCAGATGAGGAATCTGGACCCTTTTACCGGACAGGACCCGAATGGGTTCTTTAGGCTACCATGGGATCTCAAAGTATGCCTTGTTTCTTTTCTCTCCTAGGCATGCTCAAGCTACATATCCTAGCTTCGTATACTACGTCAACTCGTGGAATGGCAACTGAGTTATAGCGCCGAAATTAAAGGCTTGATAGATCGCGGCTGGGGCGTGGTTCACATGAAGCACAAGAAATCCAATGTCGAAGTCGCACAGGAGGCCCAGCGACTTCCCACCAGCGATCCATATTCTAAAGCCAACCTCATGATGGTTCCTCTAGGTCAAGACTCAAAAAAGAAGCGATATTGGGCGGTCGATGGTTGGTTGAATTTCATATTCTCTATTTATTTGCACATGTTTGCTTCCACAAAGACACGTCCCCGTCAGGCGAGATCTCTTTTGTGGGTCGTATTTCTGATGTGGTTGAATTTCTTACTTCATATGACGCGAGAGTCTTTCACGTCAGACGCGACTAACGGTTTGCTCTTTTAGCATCACCTCGCTTATATGTTTCGACCAATCCCTGGAAAGTTACGGCGACTTTCACAAAAATTTCTACGACGAAAGTTGAGTATCTTCAAGTCATCGACGACCTCAAGGAAAATGCCCCTCCTCCGGCGAAAGAGGGCGTAAGGCGAAACAAAAGCGACACAGCCCATTTTACTTTGATCAATACTTTGGAGAGTCGAATTGAAAGTGTGGACTTGGAGTTACAGGTGGGTCATATAACTAGTTTGACAGAATTGTGTGGATTATCCATCTACAGCGCGTTTCGAGAGCGCGTAAGAAGCTGTTACAAAGGCAATTAGCCGCAGCTCAAGTGGCAGAGGTCACCCTTCGAGGCCCACGCACCCGGAGATCCACCTACAAGCCAGACTATGTATACCACACCGGAGAAGACGACGTGCGCTAGCCTATTTTAGTTTATTCGCTTAAGCACGCCATCTAACATGGTTGTTAGGAGGAAGATGAACAAGAATTCATCGATGACGATTACCAAGATCGGATGGATGATGAAGCCGATTTCATCAACGACGACCCATTATCTGAAGATGATTTCGAGGATGATGGGTACGGGAGATCTCGGCGTCCTCGGCGAGCGGCTGCAGTGGCGGGGACCGAGCGACGGCGGTCAACACGGACCAGTGTTATCAATGCCAATGGGAGCCGCAACTCTCACGCGGAGTGGCGGGGTGAACGACGATCTAGTCGCCTGGGTGCGCCTTCCGATCACTTGCTTGACCCACCACCGGAAAAGCGTTCCCGAACGAGTGCCTCCGCGACGCCGTCCCTACATGAGGAGCCGATACCTATGGATATTGAGCCCGATCCGCCCAAGCCACCCAAACCAACCGCTCTGCGCCCGAACGAAGTGGCATTGCCTTCGGTGGCAGGGAAAAAGAAGAGTAAATTCTGGTTTTACGCTGTGGAGCCCATGCCTGGTGCACCTCTTCACCCTACCGACAGTCCTCCCTTGGCAGGGCCGTCGGGTTTGAATGGGGAGACAACGAATGGTTCATCACGCCCCGGCCTTGGCCGCGGCCCTGAATGGAGGGAGGGTGTGGATGACTCGTCCAATTTCTCATATGAATAGGTTTCGGCACGGTTTTAACACAAATTTCTTTTGGCATTCCTTTCATGATATCTTTAGACCCCGAGTTTCGCCACTTCCCGTCGTGTATCTTATCATTGCATGCCTTCTTTGTCAAGCCATACTTCATCCTTCGAGACCAAAAGCCTTCGAATAAAAGGAGGATTAAGGCAGATTACCTTGAGCGTTCGACTTGAACTTTGAGGAGAGATGGCTAAATAGAAGCTGGGAACAGACGCCGGCGTCCATGTGTTTTCTTCGACCCGTCTTCAGATTCAACGGATGTCTACATACCAAAACGCCACGCTTACCTTCTTTCCGAACAATATTTACGAGGGTACGACCTGCATCCGTAGATGATTTATCTCTCGTTCCTCTTTTCGACAATCCTAGGTCGACTGTCCTGGGAACACCCTTGACTTCAACAGGTCTCTTTCACCACCCGCTCCTTCAACGGCCATCCCAGTTTAAATATGTAGCAGCACTTACTCTTTCACGTGCACAGCGTCTCGTCGATCGTATCCTTCGAGCTCCCTCATCACGCGCAGAGATGCTCAAAGTCGTCAAAAACTTTGATCGGCTCAGCGACATGCTTTGCAGCGTTATCGACCTTGCCGAATTAGTGCGAAATGCCCACCCTGATCCAATTTGGGTAGAAAATGCCAATGACGCATACGAAACGCTCTCCGAATTCATGAATGTGTTGAACACTAACGGTGGTCTATCCGAGGTGGATCAATTCTCCCCATTTGCTGCTTATCACCCTGACCCATAAAGCAGGTTCTCAAGAAGGTGCTTGCAGATCAGACCATTGTCGACACGTTGAGTCCAGAGGCACACCAGACTGCCCTGATCTTCTGGCGAGACTTTGCTAAATCTGGGATTGACCTAGCACCGGAGCAACGGCAGCGATTTGTGTCTTTGTCCTCAGAGATTCTCGTTCTTGGAAGGTCGTTCTTAAACGAGGCAAATGCCACGCGACCACCGGTGACCTTACTCCCAGAAGATATTCGGGGAGGCAAATCGAGAGTTTTATCTCTCCTGAAACTCAAAAGCTCTCGGAGGAATTTGCAGGTTTATCCTGGTAGTGCCGAGTCCCAAATTATTATGCGGAGTCCATCGGAAGAAGAGGCTAGGCGGAAACTATATCTGGCTGCCCATTCAAGCACCCCGGAACAGCTAGAAGTGCTAGAACGATTATTACGGGCAAGAGCCGAACTGGCTCGATTAGTAGGAAGAGAAAGTTATGCTCACATGGTGCTAGAGGACAAAATGGCCAAGTCTCCGGGTCAGCAGCGTCTCTCTTGGAGTATACCTTGTGTTCAAACCTATATCCTTGTCTTGTAGAGAACGTGGTTGAGTTCTTAGAGACAAGAATTAACTGCACTCGACCCCAAGTCTTGGATGCCGTCTCCTTTATAGCGAGGCTCAAGCAAGCACATCTAAAGCTTGCAGATCCACCCCAGGTCTATGCTTGGGATCGGGATGCTTACTTCCCTTCTCCAAGACAGGCCCCGCCTATCCCGCTTGGTGCCTTAACACCGGGAAAAGTTTTCCTTGGGTTGTCTCGCTTGTTCACACATTTATATGGGATATCCTTTCGTCCTGCGGAAGTACTTCATGGCGAAGTATGGCACCCCGATGTACGCAAATTAGAGGTAGTGCATGAGGACGAGGGCTTAATTGGGTGGCTTTACGTCGACTTGTTCAGTCGAGAGGGTAAGGCCAGTGGCGCCGCACACTACACTGTTGTCTGTTCAAGGCGGACCGACGATGACGATGAACAGGGTGATTTTACGGCTAATGACCTTGACAAGGGTGCATCCGTTGTTGCGCTTCGCGACTTCCTCCCTTTCAATCGTTATACTATACAGGGGCGCCAAGGTACATACCAGCTACCTGTTTCGGTGCTAATGTTCGAGTTCCTGCGTCCGACCAACTCTGAGGAATCCATGTGTCTCGAATGGCAAGAGGTATTAACACTCTGTCACGAGATGGGTCATGCTTTACATTGTGAGCATCTTGAAAAAAAGGCTTAGTACTCTATATTATGACTTATCATCGATAAAACAGCAATGGTAGGCCGGACTGAATACCAAAACGTGTCAGGCACGCGATGTGCAACTGACTTTGTAGAATTGCCTTCCATTCTTATGGAATATTTCCTTGCTTCTCCCCGCGTTCTCTCCCTCTTCAAGGACCCCAGGTCCGACAGTAGACTACAATACCCTCCTGCAGAAGATAATATAACATCCGCTCTAGACAATCACGCTCAGATCCTTCTCGGCCTCATCGATCAAATCTATCACTCATCTCTCCCACTCGATCCCGGTTTTGACAGCACAACAGCTTTTGCAGAGCTGCAAGATTCCAGAGGGCTCATACGTTCCGTGCCTGGTACGTCTTGGCAGACTCAGTTTGGCCACCTGTACAGCTATGGAGCGACGTACTACTCGTACATGTTGGATCGTGCCATTGCCGGCCGCGTATGGGAAAAGCTGTTTGAGGGAAACCCCTTGGATCGAGAGGTGGGGGAGAAATTCAAACAAGAGGTGTTGGTTCACGGTGGGAGTAGGGATCCTTGGGAGATGGTCGGCAATGTGCTGGATGCACCAGAGCTCAAGCAGGGTGATCAGATGGCAATGCGAGAAGTTGCAGGTTGGACAGTGAAGGATGATGTAGCAGCCCCAACTATGCATATCTGAGTCCCACACACCTCATGATTATTATTGCCTTTTTTATATATAATACAGTGGCAATGATATTGTGTGCATATGTACATACTGCATATGTGAACAAAGAGGTTGAACCAACCATGATGATAGAAAAGCCATCCAATACAAGATTCCTTCCACTATGAAGATATCGGCCACAAGAAGCTACGATACTGCGTAGAGAGCATAATGCATGCAAAAATTTAAGGAAAGTCAACAGTAATCCATAACCCAAACGCCTGTCCTGGTGATCCCACACAAGATCCCTTCGGCATCGTCGAAATCTAAACACTGCAAGTCATTCAGGGGAACGCCTTCAGGAGTGGCCATCTGCTTGGCGTGGTAGGTTCCGCCATCCTTGTATTCCGTGAAAAGACCCATGAGACGGAGCTCGGGAGAAGGCTGTCCATCAAAGTCTACATGTCCATGTTCCTCCTCGACCCATATAGGGAACGAACCATATCGGCCAAGGCAAAATGTGAATCGCAAACCCTCATCGGCTTCTGGAACCCGTGCCTGACGCCGCCAAACCTTGGACTTGAGGACCGATGACTTTTGGGTCGCGGCACCAGATGGAGAAGCTAAAGGAGTGGGGAAGGAGTCAAATGTCTGCACACTGACGGTATGCTTGGATTCTGCATTGGGTGTCGCTGAGATGGAGAACAGGGAGAGAGGGCGGCCGACGCCTAAATGCGAACGATCGTTGCGCCATATCTTGGAAAATCGAGTTTGGTAAGCATTGTCGTCATTGTCCCCCTTTTGTATGAGTGTGGGAGTAATTTTGACTTGTGGGAGGGGTTCTGCTCCGTCGGTAGAAAACAGTGTGTCCGGCACGGGGAATATGATCGATGCCGGTGAGCCACCACGCTCTTCGTGAACGATGACTTGATTCCCAACGACCTGGAGGGTTGGCCAAGTGTGGAGCTACACGATGGTATGTATCAGACAAATTATCTCAAAAAAAAACGACGAAAGGCACGCACGTGAATGACATCCTCGGGTAAATGCACAACCGCGGCTGTCGCAGTCCGCCAATTTGCTATCCATACAACAAACTGACTCAACGGCTTGGTGTTCAGATCGCAAGCATATGCTGCGATGACGTCTCCTTCCACAGAAACAATCCACCACGGACTTTCCCATGGAGAGGCCATTATATGCACAAATTGTACTTCCAGATCTAATTCAGGGTGCTCGATTATATCGATGCGCAGTACGTGAACCATGTGAGTCTCATGGGACTCGCTGGCTCTATAAACATTAAGTGAAGTCAATTTCGGGCGAAATGATTAGTAAGGATTACTCACGTGGACGAACCCCGGGAATAATCCACTGAAACGGCGAGGATTATCGATTGCCCATCATCGACCACATCCACATCGATGCTGTGCACTTTCAGCCCTCCATGTTTCCATTCCCCAACGACATGGCCGTCCTGTATATCTCGACATGTCAAAGTACCATCACTGGTGATTAACAGGAAAAGGCGTCCTCCGGGAAGCAATCTCAGCATCATGATATATAGTTCCTTGCTCGGCGTGAGTTCCAGATAACGTGGCTGTTTAGTAGGTGTTGGACAGTGACTTCGCCAGTTGTTCTCGAGGCGCAGAGCTTGCATAATAATCGATTGAAATTCATGGGTGGAAATGCTGGAGCGAGTTCGCAGTGGCGGAATTGCCAAGGGGAAGCGATGGGAGAGGTTCATGGTAGTTTGATGCCAAAGATGTCTTGATTTTGAAAAGCAACAAAGACGTTTGTTGACCTGGTCATGGTCAATTAGCTACACGAAGATCCATCCGAACCGGTAAACGTACAAATCGCATTACGCAGATGTCCTCCACATCCAAGTAATGGGCTATCTCTAGTAAAATGTCCTCAGGGAGGGTCGAAATCACCGAAGTTTCGCGGTGCCGCTTGTGCATCGTGGTACCGGAGAGATTGCGAAGAGATGAGTATGACTGAGCGTCACATGTGTGACACGGAAATCGCCAACTTTGAGTTTTGGCCGGGATCTTCATCACTGTTATCGGGACTGTTGTCAATATTAGAACAGTAAGAGTAGTGTCTGGTTCCATATAACTATCTACCTTTTAAGACTCAGAAAAATTTCGTATCGACTGAAGGTCCTTGAAGGTCCTAGAAGCTACCCCCTGCTCCGCAGCTATTGCGATGCAAAGCGTAGGGCCACCGGTTTCCGCTCTCCATTTTGTAATATTGTCCAATTCAAAAATGCAATGCGATGAAATTTTTTTTGTTGATTTGCATTCAATCGGCCCTGCCACCCCCTTTGTGAGTCCTGCAATCAGAAAGTTTTATTTCATAATGCCCAATCCAACGCGAGGCTATGCATGTATATCTCGCTCAGGCCTGGGGGCACGATACAGAGGTAACTTGACAAAAGTTAATGACGCCTTTCTCGGATCCTCCAGCTGACAGGCACAGGATGGCAATGTGTGTTTTCGGAGTCGACTGATCGTGTGATATTGTGATTACATCTTTCGCAAGGATTTCGGCACCCTGGAGCATGACTGACAATATCGACACACTATTCGTCCGTACGTGAAGAGAACACGTCACGGGTACGGGATGCTGCGCGAACTCGCAGTGACCGCGATGAGAAATGTCAACAAGGGTCCCACGCAGTAGTATTCTCTCGAGGATCCTCTTCCATATCCGATAACAAAACATCCCATTTGCGTAAAACTTTATAAATGCCCTTGCTATAGCTTTTGCAGATATATATCAGGAAACTGAAGAATTATTAGTCTGAGATAATCAGAGTCAAACGTCATTCAATGAAGATCTGTCCACAGTGCCTTCTTCAAGGCTACTTTTTTATTACATGAAAATGATCTCCCTGTCCACTTCCGTGTCCGAATCTTCGCTGGATTGTGTTTGAGAATCGACCGACCGTCAGAGTGGTCACAGCCACAAGTGGATGTACCGAGGTATGGTATCTGGGAAACTTCAGGACTAGACTGAGGAATTAATGGGGGAGGAACGTGTCACGGACCTTGGACCAGAGAAGTTATCAACCAGGGACTGGTGTTCCTGTAAGTCCTCAGTACCCTCAGAGGAGGCACCAACATAAGTTGGAAGACATATATGAGCATGGAATAGCATCTACATCTTGATGTGAAAAGAGGTTGAAGTGGAAATGGGTTCAACAATGAATGATCAATCTCAAGATTCTGCAACCTATTGAAGAATTCCATATTCAATAAGTTTGATTGGCTAAAAGGGAAGAATGGCCATGCTGGGAAGGTTTATAACCGAGAGTTGCTGCTTCTGGGTGTTTTTCCTCATGCGAACTTGGAGCTATAGTCTCTGATACAAGAATGTAATTCTGTTGTAATCCTCAAATGTGTAATGTTCATCCTGCATACCCAGTAATTTTGACATGAATTCTGCCTCCCAGTTGTGTTCAGACATTCTGGTTACTAAACGGTCTCGTGAATTGCATTTGATTTCTCCATATCCTCATCCAATATCATGATGTCTTTTTTGGGAATGCTGCGTGTGAATACATGGAGGCTCCAACATCACGTTGAGCTGGGCTAAGGATGATCTTGGGAAATGGGGATAATATGCCAACCAAACCAGATCAAATAAAACAAATTGCATAACTGGCCATCAAGTTCACTGAAGGGCCCTGAAGATGCAGGTCTCCCCCAAATCCAACATGGACTCCTCCAACCCCACTCAGAATATCTTCAAAGCTTTTATATGGGTAGCCATGGCAGCCAGAGCACATGGCGTATCTGTGAGGGCAACACTATTGACAAAGTCACAACAACAAGATACTCCAATATTAATGAGCTGATAAGGGGGTTCTCCACCTGGTATAGTGGTAATCCTCAGTTTATATAAGGGTTACTAGTAATAAGTACATAGAGAACTCACCTGGTGTAGTGGCAATCCTCAGAGATCAAGCTGAGGGGTAACTGTTACACCAGTCATGACTTATATACTCTAATCTGGTTCTTATTATGTAATTGGAAGATGCAAGGCATGGAAACATAAACAGGAGACAACAAACTGAACAATGAACTCCAAGCTGAACCCTAACATCACCTCCTCTCAATGCATGGCATCTCGACATGGAGGCAAATGTCAAGTTTGTTAGTGGAAACACCCACTAACATATCTTGTCAATCTCATCAAGAGTAAGGGATGGGTAAAGGTCAGGCTCTGCTTGAGTTCTACCCCAGGGTATAGTTGGAGGGCAAACTCACAACTCAGGCAACAATTGATGTAGGCATTGTAGGGACCTTTGTAGGTTTTGAATGATGCCACTCACACGTACTCCCCTATGGTGTTGTAAGTGCTCCTCCTAGTGAATTCCTCAAATGTGTAGGGGATTGAATCTTGGCTGAGGAATATTGCATCTCCAGCTTCATAGGGTTGACAAGTGAGAGGTTTCTTTTGCCAGGGAAGGGAGAAGATGGGTTTGGGTGGAGCTGGAAGTCTGAGGAGTCTCTTAATTTGTCTAATGTCCTTTGGGTCGATAGACCAGTGCAATGATATAGGGTAGGATTCAAGTGGGATGAGACTCTGTTAGCTGGATTGGCTGGTCATGCCATAGTAATGAGGTTGCTTGTTATCAAGTGGATGGGGGAGGACTGATAGTGGATGTTTATATACAGTAGGGGACAAAACCATTTGCATATTGTGAACACTTTGATTGTGTAGCAGATAATACAATGATCACATAAGCAAAAAATCTGATATAATTTATAATGATAGCCCTGCATCTTAGCTTGAGGTCACTCACCAGGATGATTATGTAATTCTCAATATTGGCCAAGATATTAATTATTTAAAATAATCAAATATGTGAATGGTTTTGTCCCCTCTATTTTTTTCATCAAAAAATGATACATACAGAGCTCAAAATCACATGACATGACATGTGATATGACATGATCATGATTAAGGTTTGTTTATATTCAAACAACACCAAATACCCCCTTGTTTTCAA
>QFEC01002016.1:0-19149 GCA_003316585.1 Gomphus bonarii | reverse complement strand
AGATATGTGGAGTGAAAGTACTAGAAAGAATGAAGGTGGGCATACATACCCGTACATGAACTGAGGTAAGAGAAGCAAAGTGGATGATGGAAAAGAAGAAGTGGAGTGAAGGGGAATGTAACCGAGCTGAGCCGAATGTGATCCTAAAACTTGTAAGTCAAGGACTTATTGTTTAGTATGGAAGGACCTCAGTCGTTGTGACCAAGTGAACCGAGGCTTGGTAGATCATACTTTGACAGTACCTGCCTCTTAATGGCTGAGCCCACGAAGCTGGTAAGCAGAGTTTGAACCTATTAAGGTTTTGAACGCCTATTTGATGTAACAGATCGTTGGGGGCTAATTTTCTTGATGCGTCTTCTTCCACCAACCGCCATTGCTCTCACCATCATTCCGCACTGCACCCCACTATTCCTTCCCATGGGTTATGACACTGATGAGGAACTACACCAGTGTGAAGAGTGCCACGTAAAATGGCAATGCAATCACGACGAGAAGTTTCGCAAGGAACATGAAGAAGCCGAGCGATGGGAGCAGGAAGAGGCTGAGGAGTGGGCAAAGAAGCAGAAGGAAGCTGATGAGGAGGAGGAATGGAGGAACAGGGAGCAGAGGGAGAAGTTGGAGCAGCAGGAGAGGGAGCAGCAGGTGAGGAAGGAGCAGGAGGAGCATGAAGAGCGCGAGCGAGCCAAGAAGGCTTGGAAAATGGCCGCAGTGGATCCACCAGCCGAGGCTGCAGATGAGGCAGCTGAAGTACCAGCAGCAGGGGTTGCTTTAACAACCCCAGAAATACCAGTAGCGATGCCAGCCAATCTGGCCAAAGTGAGTTGCAGTGCCCACGCATAGAAGGTGCATGAGATGTTGAAGAAGGTAGTCCTGAGGTGGGTGCCAAATGCTGAGGTGGGACCAAGTAAGGGTGCGGGGGCAGCCAGGGTGCATGACTGAGGTTGTACCTCGGTTGGTTTTGACTTATATATTTTTTGTTTCTTTTTAGGGTAAAGCGAAGGCGGCCGAGCCTCAGGAGAAGACTGAGGGGCCGTGTATGGCCTGCAAGAGGCGAGAGGAGGAGTGTGTGGGGTCAGGGACAGGCACAACCTGTGCCCAATGCAAGGTGAGGAAGGGAAGGGTGATGAAGATGGGGATGGAGAGGATGATAAGGATGATGAGATAATGGAGTAGATAGAATATAGAATAGAAAAATGTATAAAATTTGGAAGTGTGTAAAAAATGATTGAAAATTGAATGAAGCAAAGTGAGCCAAACATAAGAGCAAGAGTGGGATGCAAGAAAAAGATGACAAGTGGGACGTGCCGAGATTCGGGTATGCCTCAGTTGAGTCAACTAGAGAAATGTTTTTTTTGTAGGGAGGACTTGTATATAAATTGACCATGAATAACTAAGAAAATAGACCATGAGTAAAACAGATAAGAGAAAACTGAATCATATCAAGGGGACCATGGTCCTGGCTTAGCAGGGTAGGCAGAGTGAAATTTGGCAATGATCTTGGGCACATGAGCGAGTTCAGTAGCGAGCATCCAAGATGTTTCTTCATTGGTGCAAATGCCTGTACATGAACTGAGGTAAGAGAAGCGAAGTGGATGATTGAAAAGAAGAAGTGGAGTGAAGGAGAATGTAACCGAGCTGAGCCAAATGTGATCCTAAGACTTGTAAGTCAAGGACTTATTGTTTAGTATGGAAGGACCTTGGTCATTGTGACCGAGTGAACCGAGGCTTGGTAGATCGTACTTTGACAGGGACCATCTACCTCATTGGGACTGTGTCACAAATCTCAGACTCAGGATAACTAAAGAGAAACCAAAAAACATATAAGAAAAGGAAGCACAAACATTTTCAGAACCTTCTGATCAAATGCAAGGCCCATATACGTGGCACAGTGATATGTATAGCATGGAATGTGATTGCCCCTGTCCCAATGCATCTTATTTCCCTTTTGGCTCACACATGTTAGTATCACAACATTATATAAGTAGTAGTGTTCAGACACAATAAATAACCAGTTCTTCATGTCATATTGTCTGAACCACTCCTTGCTTTTACTAGCACTTCACTCATATAAATATGTGCTGTGTTCTAAGAGCATGCTAGGATATTACCTGTGATCTCATTTGCTTATATTATCATAATCATTTATTTTCCTCTTATACTAACTCTATTAAACATTGCACTAGTTTCTTTATCTAGTTTCTATAATATCTTGCAGTAAATCCCCTTGTTCCAATTCCTTGATTAATTACCTAACTTGGCTCTTGCTTGTTAAGTCTGAAGGTTAAATGTATTGTATGAGGGTTCTGTGTGACATCGTTAGGATCTCACTTGCTTGGTGAGCATGGTTAAGTAATCCACCTATTTGAGTAATCCTACTCAGTCCTTTGTTTACTCAGCCTCAGAGTCTAGACCTTCTTCCATCACTTCTTTTATTCAGCTAGCTTCTCTGCTCATGATACTTTTTCCCTATTTAGTAATCTCTGTTACACCTTGCAACAATCTTTGTAACACACATCACTCTATGTCTCACTTTGCCTTTGTTTTAATTCCTGTTCTGGAAACTCCTTATTCTTTTGATTTGAAATCATCCTGACTATTTGAAATACTAATCAAGTATATAATGTGTATGTAAATCAGTAGTTCAGTAGTCAGAAAATCAACTAAGATTACCCTGAGTCTTTTTTCAAACCTTGCCCTTAGAAATTAGGGATACTATGGGATCTGGACAGCATAGCACATAAGCTGAAGCCAAGCCCTACTCTGAACCTTGCCCAAAGTTACAACCTCATGTGAAGTTACAACCTCATGCAAGATATAAGCAAGAACCTCACCTTGGCCCATTTCTTAACAGATATCCAAGCTAGTTGAAGTTGAACCAAAGATGTCAAGGAAGTTGTGAGAGTTAGGAGTTAAGGGGATTTGACTTCAACTTATGTATTACACCCTCCTAGATTGTCTGTCCCTAATTTCAGAGTAGATATTTGGAGATGTTTTGAGGTCATGAGAGGGAAACTAAGTCAATATTTGAACTGGTGGAAACCTATAGAAGTCTGTGTAAGGGTAACCCCTGTTGCACATGTGGATTATCACACAGTGCTAGCAAGGGGGAGATCCCAAGCTTAATTACTATCCTATGTACAGTAGAAAAGGAGTCTCACCAGGAGAAATCCTAAGAGGGAAACATAGGATCCCTTGCTAGTGAGCCATCTGACCTATATACTCATTGTCCATGCCCTCCTTCCTCAACATACCTTACCCATAGATGTGAGCTTACTTGGGAGCATCTAAAAGATCTGTTATTAGTGGGAGCATATAGCAATCCTTTTTGGTGATTCTGTTGAGACCTTAAAAATATACACAGAATTATAAGGAACCATCCTTTTTCTGCACAAATAAAACTGGTGTTCCATGTGAAGAGCAGGCTGGGTGGATAAATCCTTTCTTAAGGTGTTCATCCAGGAAATCTTAGAGCGACTGAAGCTCAGAGACTGAGAGGGACTAGATGGGACTGAGGAATGGTGAAGTTCTATCTTCAAGGTTGATCTTGAGATCATAAGATCTGTGAGGTGCTAGTATATCAGAGGTTTTGACTGTAGTTAAACCTTGGGAGAGTGTGTCAAGGTCAGTAAGGTTGAGTTGGAACACCTGGAATCCTGCTAGTTTACAAACTCATATAAAAGCAGCAGCATTCACTAGAGCTATCTGAGGTGTTGTCAACTTCAGAGGGTTTGGTGAGATGTAGTAGCCAGAGGGGTTGGCACAGGGTGTTTCCAAGGTCTTGAAGGTAATACTACCCAATACCTAATCAATTGTTGGATTGTAGCAGGTGAGCCAGTTGTAGCCAAGTACCATGGAGTAGTTGCTGTCCAATGAGGTTACATAGAAGGTAACTGTCTGAAGTTTGCCAGTTGGAAAGCAGATTGAAAGTATCATGGTCTGAGTGATGGTTGAGTTAGTAGATCCATCAAATAGTTTTAATGGAATGGGGGGTACATAAACAGCGGGTAGAGAATATTTATGTACTAGTGATTCAATAAAACAATCAGAAGAATCACAATCAAGAAGTGTAACTAAAGGTTTTTCAGGCATATGGGTACATGTCAAATTTAATACTGAAGAGTTCTCTGAAAGAGTGGAAGAAATGGCATTTAAAGTGAGCATGCAAGTGAGGTTACTGCAATCTTTGGGCCATGTGGTTCTGAGATTGCTTATCATTATTTTTATTCTGTGGACATGGAATCTTCATCCTTGGTATCAGAGCTTGTTTTGGCAGCACAAGCAGGGTTTGAGGAGTTCATTGACTTGGCCTTCAGGCACTCTTTAACCATGTGACCTTTTGAACCATACAGGAGACAGAGTCCCTGGTTAATGCATTTTTGATGCTCCTTGGGCAGAAGTTTGCCATCTTCCATGAGCTTTGATGAAAGGTCAGGTGTCTTGGCATTATTCAAAGGCTTCTGGTTACCACTGTTGTTGTTGTTGTTGCTGGTCCCCTTGTGGCTCCATTGATTGTTGTTAGAGCTGTTGGAAGACTGCTAATTGGACTGGTTGGACTGGTTGGAGGGATTGGACTGATTAGAAGACATGTTGGAACCTTGGCCAATTAAGAGTGAATTACTTATAGCAATTAACTCTTAATTGACTTTCACCAAAATCCCAAGGACTCACCAGAAACCAACTCTAATCTCACATTTCTACAAGTGGACCCATAGTGTTCAACAACTCTGGTGCCAATTATCTAATAAATTGAAAGGGCACCAGTACCTGGCTTCAATTTCTCAGTCCACAATGTACAACAAATTCCTGTGCTTACTCAATACTAATTACTTAAGGTCAGCCCAGAAGCATGGCTCATTAACATTAATATTTTGTGACCTGACCAGTCACAAGAGTACCAGTTGTGAGAAAGATTATTTACTATTTTTACAAATGACTTCAGAGTGACTCAGAGACTTCTACAGGCTTCAAGCACATTCCATCACCTTCCATAAATTACCATTAATTGCTGGAAGCCTTCCTAATTAATTACTTATATAATCAACTCAAAATTAGTATTAAAAAAGCCTAGTTTTGCAGTCATAAAATAACCTTTTTATCACCCATTAATCTGTAGGATTAAGCCAAGTGCAGCTAAGCACACATATAAGTGTGGACTGAAGTCTCACTTAGGTAATCAGTCCAAAGACCCATTGCCACTATCAACAATAGGTCCAAAGACCTGTTGATTGGTTTGTGCCAAAGAGCAAATCTTAGCTTACTACCAAAGTGGCAAGCTAGCCTAAAATCTAAATACATAAAAATTAGAATAAGAACTAAACCAGAAAAACATTAGATAAAGTGGAATGTAAATCTAAAAACTAGAGTAGAACTAATAGTCTAAATCCTTAAACTGTTATTTCTATGAGTAGTTATCAAGTACCTGACAAAACCCCCTTAAATATTATCTTTGGACAAAGACCTGGATCAGTATCAGTAGAATCATTTTGCACAGCTACTTGAGGTCATACTAATCACTATTGTAACACTCTTGCAATAACTGGTTACTTGATATGAAATCTAAAATAAATTGGATTTGTTTCTAGTTTGACCATAATTCATAAAAAAAGTGACCACCATTTAGTTTAATTTTATTACTTTCTCTAGTTGCTCCAGAGTATAATTTCTTAATTGGGTTCTCCATTAAAATAGCCTGTGCAGGTGCTTTTTATTGTCCTACTGCATCTAGTCAGATAACTTGACTTAGCTTTCTTCACACCAAAGTTTTGTCACAGCTTCTTGGGTTCCAAAACACTGGGCCTTCAGTTGGTGCAACTCAGTGAAATGAAGTTCAGTTGGAATATACCCTGACAGATCTGACCTATTTGGTAGGCATATATCTCTCTTATATGCATGTCTCTCTGAGTTTGTATTACTCCTATTTCATGTAGTATTTAGTCTTGATATTGTAAAATAAAATCTGATGATTTTTGCCATCACACAAGTCCAAAGTGTGAAATTGATTTTTACTACTTTTCCTACTTAAACTACAGATTTTTATTATTCTACTCTACACACTCTGGTTTTTAATCTTATCATGCTTTGCTTTGCTTTCCACCACCAAGTTCCACATTCCACGCTGTTCACTTGCATTTCATGCTCTCTCGTCGTGCCCTAGGGGTGCCCACAGCCAAACTGCACGCGGCCCACAGGCTCATGTTTTCGCTTGTCCGTTGCAAAGGTTTGGTTGTAATAGGTCTTCATTGTCTTAGTTTTCGCTTTCATCCACCTTTGCTCTCATCGTATACCATCGTCGATTGAAAATGGGATAGAAACTAAGATTTTGTCATCGTGTCGTTTGTTCCCAGGAGTTTGTCTTTAGCTGTTCTTTCTGTTGTTGTGCTCCGCCCTCCTCTTTTCGTTGTCATAGCTGATAGCACCCCTTGTCAATTTGTTGTTGTTGTTGTTGTTGTCTGCCTGGCCAATCCAATACAGTACTTTTACTTTTGTGTTGCCATTCATCGTCACTGCTAGTTATGTCGCTTCCACAACCGCGATGAATGACTGAGGTCCGTGTCCGCCTGCATCTAGCATCTAGTCTTTGTCTTTGGAATCACATGACAGAAATAAAACAACCATTTTGGCTGTAAGTCTACAAATGTCGGGGGAATTTGCAAACCATTGCAGAGGATTATTACATAACACCACATTGGGTAAAAAAGGATCTGATAACTAAAAAATCACTAAATTCAATGGGTGGGTTTGACATTTGATATCAGGGGAAGAGGAAGGGAGGTGGCGGGAAAGTAGCAGAATGTGCACCAGACAGGATCAACCAGACAAAATGGATGGAAAGGATTATCTCTGAATACTTTTGAATTTTCAGGACCTAGCACGCCAATGAAAGCATCCCATGAAAGGCTGGGATCATTGAGCAGAATATACTGGGGCCATCAATGATCTGGATGTCAGAGTATAGGTGTATAGTGTGGTGTGAGGGGGAAGGCGCTCGGCGAGGCGGCAACAGGTGTGATGAAGGATCGTGCTTTTAGCTGCGGGAGCTGCTGCTGGTAAGAATCTCCCCAAGAAGAGGTTTGGGGAAGTCTGGAAAGTAGGTTTGGCGAAGGCATGTAAGGCATGGCGTGGCGTGGTGTCAAAGGGGTGAGGTTCATGGTCTTGCGGCCTCCGAAATGATCTGTAGTCCATCATCGGCGACAATGTGACACCACCACCTCATAAATGATGTTCTAGCATCGAAAGCTCCGTTTACCACATAAGAAATAAACTGACTCCATTCTAGGCCTAAACCCCCCCACGCAAGGAAATTTGTGATTACATAACACCACATTTTGGCCTGAACAAAAAAATCATGGAAATCTATGGATTGAATTGCCATCAGGGAAGGGTGTGCGGGAGGCGGAAAAGCAAGTAGAATATGCGTCAGAATCAACCCAGACATAATGGGAGAGAAAGATATCTCTGAATACTTTTGAATTCAGGGACCAAGAAGAGGTCGGGAAAGCAGGCTTGGCAAAGAAATGTAAGGCGTGGCGGATGTGGTGTTAAAGGGCTGTACTCGGTGGACCGAAAAGCGAGTGTTCTGCGTCATGCGATTAGGCCTTGGATATGAGCTTTATCGCCTTGCGGCCTCCAAATAGTTCTGTCATCTATCACCAGTGGTGGTGTGACACCACCCACAAGTGATGCTCTAGCATCGAAAACTCTTTGTTGCCGTAGCTGCCACATAAGCAAACCGACTCCATTCCTAGGCCTAAACCCCACGCAAGGAAATCGTTGCGGACGTGGTTATATGAGCTTGATCAGAGATGCAGGATCTAGCATGATCGCGATGCAGTTAGATATTTTATGTTGTATGTCCCCATATGACTAGTGGTTAGGTACCTCTTCTTTGAACTTTGTAAATGGTTCTGTTAACGAATGTCGCCAAAGCCATTGAGGGCTTCTTACAGAGTCAGTGTCTTCATAATAAGGCCTTGATCTCCCATGGATGGATATAAGATGTGCGTTATCTAGAGGCAGTCGTCTATCGGAGACTGTCATCGACCTTGATATGCAGTGAGATGAACATCCTGCGATGAAGACCCTCTTCCATATTAAAGTCAGTTGGCCGGGCAACATTTAATGACTAGCAAAATCTTGCGAGTTGCTATTGATCTTCCGTACATGTGCGTATGGATCCTCGCGTGACGGTATCAAGCGGTAATTATAGATGGAATCAGGGCTGTGATGAAAAGATTGTGCGTTTTGGACGCGGGAGCTGCTGTTGGTAAGAATCTCCTAAGAAGAAGTTTGGAGAAGTGGGGAAAGGAAAGCAGGCTTGGCGAAGACAGGTAAGGCGTGTCGTAGCATGGTGTCAAAAGGATATGAGGTTTATCGCCTGGTGGCCTCCAAACAGTCTGTCGTCCATCGTCAGTGACTGTGTGAAACCCATAAGTGATGTTCTAACATCAAAAGCTCATTTTGCACCAGCTGCCACATAAGTAAACTGACTCCATTCCTAGGCCAAACCCCACAAAGATATCGTTGCGAATATATCTATATGAGCTTGATTCGAGATGCAAGATCTAGCATGATCACGACAGTAGGTAGACATCGTCTTATGTTTCCTTATGGCTCGCGGGTAGGTGCTTTGAACTCTGTCTGAAAATAGTACTGTTACTGATTGTCGCCAATACCGTCGATGGCTGCTCATGGAGTCCGTGTCACCACTATGAGACCTTAATCTCCCATGGATCAATGAAAAAGGTGCATTATCTAAAGCGCGGTCGCCTATCAGGATGTCATCGACCTTGATGTGCGGTGAAACAAACCTCCTGCGATGAAGACCCCCTCATATACTCAAGTCCATTGGCCAGACAGCTCTTAATATACAGATGGTTCAACATACACTAGCCGAATCTTGCGACTTGATCTCCTGTACGTGTGCGTGTGGATCCCCGCGTGACAGTATCAAGCGGCAGTGATAGATGAAAATAGGGTATTCTATAACATCAGGAACCCTGTGATCTGCAAGAATGTGGTGAATAAGAAAGTGAAGCAAAATAACATGAGGTACATACTCATGAAATGAGAGGCTTTCTGGTATATTTGTTGCAATGAGTGCAATGATCCCTGTAATTGTACTGCGAAAATGGAATGCCGCTGCTACGTTTTTTATTTGATGTGGAGGATTCTTGTCCTCTGTAGTTTTCTTTCACAGATGATAGTACTCTGTCTGACCCATAGACTTGTGGGCATCGCCGTAGTCGATGTTATCGTACACTTGCGTTAGAATATGCCGGTACATGTTCCTGATATGACCTGGCGTTGATGTTGTGTTACAGCCACCCCCTTGAGAAAGACACTAAATTTCTGAATCTGTTGTCACCATTCATTTCAAGGCTCCAAGTCGCCAAGGGAGATCGCTCACCGATGACCAAGTCCCATGCGGCAGTTGAGGTAAAGGTAAAACGAGATCAAGCGGGCAGGCAGGAACGCATGAGAAGACTGGTGAAGTGGTCAAGCTCCGGGGGGAAAGGGGGAATAATGTAATAAAAGTGACACCAGTTGCGGAAGTAGAAAGGTCTCTTGCATTAGTGAGTCACGTGGGCGCATTAAGGCTTGCCCGCGACTCGCATCTCTGTTACACTCCTTTACCACACACCCAAACCCTGAAGCAGTGTATCCCTGTAACTCATTCATGTACCCCAGGATTGCCATGGGGATACTGAGTTTCTTCAGTCAACTCCCGCCTTAACGCCGACTTCGGGCAGACCAACCAGCGACCTGTCTGTCAGACTCCTCTACTAAATAGCCAATCACTGATGCAATATAACCTTAAGAGGATTCATATACTCCAGGTCGGTCCCGGGGAACACCGGGTTCATCAGTCAACTCCCACCTTAACGACAACTTCGAGCATTCCAACCAGCGACCTGTCTGTCAGAATCTTCTATCAAATACCAATGACTGAAGTAGTATAACGTTGGGAGAATTCATATACCTCATGTTGGCCACGGGGGACACCTGGTTCATCAGTCAACTCCCACCTCAACTTCGAGCGTACCACCCAGCGGCCCGTCTGTTAGACTCTAGCATATACCCAAGCACTGAAGCAGTTTGGCTTTGAAAGTAACTTATGTGCCCCTGGTTTGCCACGGGGACACCAAGTTCAATAGTAAGCTCGCACCTTAATGACAGCTTCGGGGGTCCCAATCCATGACCTTTATGTCAGATTTCTCTACCCTGTACCCAAGGATCGAGGCGCTATAGCTTTGGAATCCATCCATGCTACCCATTGGGAACACAAGGTTTTAAGGTGATTTCTACACGCAGCCATAATTGTGAGTGTTCTAACTTTCAACAGGCGCCGTCTGCCCACAATGCTTTCCGCTCCTCATACCTATTCAGTAAAAATTATCATGTAGAATTAGAGCTCTCTTGGAATGCACCTTTCTGCCCTTCCACGGTGATACCAGGAACCAGATCATCGGCGGGATGCAGTGGGAACGAGTCCTTTGTTTTGACTAGACTAGGCAGATTGACAGAGCTTGCACTAAAGCGAGGAGCAAATTGATGGGTGAGTTAATACTATCAACAAATGCTTCCAAATACTTATAAGAATGCGATGAGAAGACGGTCTCTGATCATCCATGGCAGCAGCTTGGGGAGATAGTCGGTTGGAAAGATGGATTCCTTTATCTGCCTGCTTTGCACAGCTGCTCAACGACTGGTACTTCCCCAGGGAAGACTTCCACCCTCGGTATGCAGTACGGCTGCGTGTCGAGACCGACCTTGACACGTAGCCGGACTACCCTTTCGCAGGGTGAGAATCTTCCCCCAAACCTTGCGTCATAGTAACTTGACAATATAGATGCTCCATTACATCAGGAAAAATTCTCACATCAGACCTGTGACACTACCAAGCATTCTCGTTCAAAGTCATACAGATCCAACATCAGGGGAGAGAAAACAACGGGCATGAAACATACTCACTAGTGGTGTCGTTATACAGATCAGTCTGCGCGACTGGCGTTGGATGTGCCGAAGGGACGGAAAGTAGGTCATCATATGGTATCTTTCAGTTATGCCTGGATTTATTATAAATAGTAGGACAGCTTGATGTGTCTGACATTTGAGTTCCCATCATGAAGGAGAGAAGGATGTTTTTCCCAACCAAAGCCAAAAGCCAAAGTAGCTCCAATGACCCTTTAATTGGAGAATCAGCCAAAACAAGGAGATATGAAGATTTTTCAGTTATGCAAAACTGACCCAGAATACACATAATGTAGGTCGCTCGAATCAATACGCACTAATAAGGACAGTATGACGATGAGACGCACCTGATTGTCACCTCAACATGAGGAGACAAGCCAGAGATAGGCAGGAACCCAGCCAAAGGCAGCTCATGACCGGATATGAACACCCCTGCGCCTGGTCTTGCACGCAGTAACAGATGTCTCTGACTGAGTCTCGGTCTCTTGTTCCTCATTTCTCTTGACCAAAACATAACCACCATGCCATCCCTGACACAAAAAGGAGAAGACAGCTGATTCCGATCCACAAATCCGTAGCAAATATACAACTCAATAAAATACATTTCGAAACACGCACAGAACAAGATGATCAAGTGCTGTTCCAACGTGTCCATCTCAAACGAATGCTCAAATACCCACAAGCCTATCTTGCAACAATGTAAAGCACGACACGTCGGTGGTCCACTGGATAAACAACATACGCAACTATGCACGTGGATCTCATCCCATTCATTGTACGCTCTTCCGATTCTCCTGCTCTAATGAACGCTCAACCACCGTAGGCCCTTCCAGGATCGATATGAAGGTCGTGAAGCGGTGGTATTGCGGTCACGATGACGGCGTGAGGAAACACGAGGTGTACGTACATGTTTGTCGTTCTGATTGATGCATATGCGATTGAAGGTTATCAGCTTTGGAGAAGACTGAAAGGAAGTGTTGGTTATAGATGGTCCCGGGTGGTAGCAAAGCGTAACGTTCGGTACGGCAAGTCGAGATCAAGCGGAGCGTCGAAATAATGCACTCCGATATGTCGATCAACGATCACGACCGGCCATGGTTGACAATACTACTACTATCACAGGAAATCTCTACTTTGCTTAAGTACATCTAGCTCCATGCATCATTCTTCAAGACCTGCAGACGGCAGCTAATCGATCATGTTGGCAAAACCGACATTGTAACTGATATCCTACTCGGACGTTGGATGAGTTGAAACGCATTCACAACTAGCAGATTCCTTAGTTGATAAGGTCCAGTTGTACCATGAATGCTGAATTCCTGCTTGAGGGCACCTGTCGTCCTGGCTCAAAATATCGCTCCTATACCGTTTAACAGCTATTGGGACATGATGCGTAATGGTCCTCTGTTTACAGCAAGGATGCTTCTCCAGACCACCTTTCAAAAGACGAATCCCAGTCTTCTCAAGGCTCAGGTACACTCGGCGTCTCAGGCTATGGTGTTACACCATCCCTGGAGCTACCATCCGCTTACTTCAGACCCCATGTTCTATTATACTAGTGCGGCTCGTTCTGCCATCCTGCTACTTACAATCATGCATGAGAGATCAACGTACGATGAATGCCTTCTAGTACTTGCAGCTAGCCTGGCAAACAAAAGACCATTATATTTCTATTCAAGGAACCTATTTCCTTTCCGTCACTGTCAATGTTCAAGTCTAGACAGAGTAGACGTCGGATAGACAAGGCTACGCTTGAAGACGTACGCACAATACTTAACGTGATTAAGTTCGCTGAGCCTGGAATCTCTGGAGAAGTCTTGTAGCTCCTCTAATCTTGCTTTAAGTTCCAGAATCTCTTGTTGCAATCTTTCATCTTCCTCCTATCTGCTTTAGCTTTCCACATGCAGCACTGTTAATTTTTGAAGGGTTAAGTAAATCTGTTTTGAACAGACAGGTGAATGTTGTCAACCACCTACATGATGAGCACCCACTGCTCTTATGTATTGGACCTGAAAATTCCCTTCAAGTTCAATCTTGAGGTTATAAGACCAGTATGGAGCTACTGTGTTAGCTTGGGCCTTGCTAAAAGTGTCTGAGAAATCATGATATTCTTTCAGGATACCAGTCATGTTAATTGGAGCATTGTCAGAGTCTGTCTTATTGGATGCTGAGATTAGTAGTTGGAAGGCTTGCATGTTATCTATTTTGGAAATACAACCAAATGCTGCTGCATTGACCAGAGCAATTCTGGGTGTAACAAGTGGGGTCAGAGTTGGAGGTTTGGATTAGCTCAGAACTGATGTTGCTGGCTCAGGTGGCACCATAGTTTCAGCTGGGTCAGAGAACCAAATGTGATACTGCTCAAAGCCCAGTCAATCAACAGATTGTAGTGGGTGAGCCAGTTGTATCCAAGGACTACCAAACAGCTAAAATCTAGTAGAGTTATAAAGAATTGTGAGGGTGACACTATGACAAGGCCACAACTACAAGATACTCCAATAATTATGAGCTGATTGAGACTGATCCATGCATTAGATCCTATATCAAGGACTACTGCAAATCATATACCACTTCCATGCATAGCAAACCACAATGGCACAAGCCTTATAGACTATTCAACAACTCCCTGTTCTGGAGAAACCCTGAAATTCAATATCTATGGACTTCATTGAATAACTTCCATTACCCTCTGAATTCATGGCCATTCTAGTCATTGTTGACTGCTTTTCCAAAAAAGGAATCTTTATCCCCACTACTGACACAATAACCTTGCTAAAGCTTGCTGAGCTTTTTGTACTTCACATATTCTCCAAGCACAGCATCCCTTCTCATATAACCTCTGACCAAGGTTCATAATTTGTGTCACACTTCTAGTGTTCTCTAGGGAAAGCCCTTAATATGAAGTTATACTATACCTCTGGGTATCATCCTGAAGGTGATGGACAAACTGAATATACTAATCAGACATTAGAATAGTACCTCTGTGTCCATCATAACTATTAACAAGACAATTGGGCCTCACTCCTTCCCCTTGCAGAATTTGCCTACAACAACACTCCCAGTACTACTACTAGAATCTAACCTTTCTTTGTCAATAAAGGCTACCATCTGAACCTTACCATCCACCCTGAACATGACCTCACTTGTCCCAAAGCTCAAGACTTAGTTGTGAACCTGGACAAACTATAAGGGCAACCCCTGAAGTGCTCTCTGAGGTTACTGAAGTCACACGGCCAAGGCTGGCAAGGGGGAAATCTTAAGAGGAAAACTTAGGATCCCTTGCTAGTGAGCTATTCAACCTATATACTTGTTGTCTACTTCCTGCTTCCTTAGCATACCTTACCCCTCAATTGGGCCTCAAGGTATGCTGGCCCTACAATACATATCTGGTATTCTGGTACTCAGGCCGATATCTTGGTTTCTTGGTTTGGGATGTCATGTGGTTGAACCGAGTGACCATTGCCTCTCTTATCATTTGTATGGGTGGCTCAGCTTGGTAACCTTCAGTATAGGCAAATTGGTTTGGCATTGGTTCAGGTCATGAAATGGGTGGTCCCCTGACATCACCCCCTTTTCTAGAGTGCTGCATCCTCAAAGCATGCACCATGATTGATTCAAAAGCCATTGACTGTATCCTCTGGGGTGCTCCCAGGTGTGAGTCGTAGAACTCCTGTATCTTTGCCAGTGCTGCCATGTCCTCCTCTGCTACCCAGGTGTTCTCCTCATATCTGTACCCCTCCCACTTCACTAGAAAGTAGAGTTGACCCCTCATCAACCAACTGTCTAACACCTTCTCCACTATATGGTGTTCCTCTCCATCTACCAGCTCAGGTGGCAGGGATGGTTCAACTCTTCAGCCTGGTATTGGGTCTTCAGTGGTTGGAACAAGCTTGACCACATTAAAGACTGGATGAAGTTGAGACATGGAAGGGGGAAGCTGAAGTCTGTACGAGTGCTTCTCCACTTGGCTCTGGATGATGTATGGCCTGAGGTAACAGTGACCAAGCTTTTGGGAGGGTTGGGTCATATGAATGTCTGATCCATCAAGGAAGACTATGCAATACTCGGGGGTGGGAACATGGCGTTGGTTGTAGTACCAAGCCATATCATCCTTTACTTTGGCCAGTGCTGACTTTGCTTATTCCAACAACTTCTCCATTCTGTCTTTGAACTTGTTCACCATCTCAGGTTGGGACTCAGGCTCTCAGGGCTCAAAGCCCATGCACGGGTGCCTTCTGGTGTCTAACATGAATGGGGTTTGCTGGGTGGCCAAGTGTACGTGATTGTTGTACTGGAACTTGGCCAGTGGCAGCAGATCATCCCAGTTATCCTGCTGCTTGTTGAGGAACAGGCAAAGATACTGTTCGAGTTTTTGGTTGACATTTTTGGTTTGACCATCTGCCTGAGGGTGGTATACTGTTGTGGCCGCAAGTTTGATACTGAGGAGCTCTGATAGAGCTTGCAAGTGAATTCAGCGATGAACTGGGGGCCTTGGTCAGAGATGACTTGCTTTGGGAGCCCATGTAACTTCCATACATGTGTGAGGTAGAGCTGAGCTGCTCTGAGTGCTGTGACACTTATGTTCATGGGGAGGAAGTGTGCCCTCTTGCTGACCAAGTCAACCACATTCATCACTATGTCATAGCCATGGGCCTGGGGGAGTTCAACTATGAAATCCATGCTGATCATGTCCCACTGAGATTTGGAGATTGGCAGTGATTTGAGTTCTCCCATTGGCAGCTGCCTTCAGGCCTTGGTTTGCGTATGGAGATTGCAAGTCTTCACGTACTGTCCCATATACTGAGACATCTGTGGCTACCAGTGGATCCACAATATGAGCTCAAGGGTCTTCCACCTTCCTGCATGTTGTGATGCTGAGAGATGATACATTATCTCAGTTTGGGATCATTGGGGACATAGATCCTTCCTCAGAAGTGCAAGAGGCCTTCCCATTTACTCCACTCAGCTGAATGTGCCAATCAGTTGGGGCCCTTCCTTAGCTCAGTGACTGCTTTGGTGATGGGATCTTTGGGTCTGTAAGGGCAACCTCACATTGGTACTGATCCAAGCAATTGCTGGGAGCTGAAACAGCGGGACACCACCCAGCCCTGCCACTCTCCCTAGGCCTGACCCAGGGACTCTAACCCCAAGCCTACCCACAAATGCAATCAGACACTAGTGAGGGGGGTCCAGAAGTAAATGTATTAGTGCTAATCAACAGTAAGTACTGAAGACCAGCATACCTAGCGAGGGGGGTCCAGAAGAGAAAGAACTGGAGGACCCCTCTGACTAAGCAGCTATACAGTACCCCAGTGTCTATCCTACTGGATCTCTGGGCCTAAACAGAACTAACTAGATAGCAACTAGCTACTGGGATAGAGACAGGAGTGGAGACTAAAGGGATAATAAAGGAAAATAAAAGAAATAAAAGAATAAGGGGCTGTCCCCTGACAGGGTCCAGACATTCGGAGGTGTGCCTAAATATCCTGAAGGAGGTCTCACTCTTCTCCCACTGCCATGACTCCTTCTAAGGCCTGGATTGTGAACAGGTCCAGCCAAAGAATGGTCATGTTCTCATTATTTTCTGCCCCAGTTCTGTGGTCCAATCTCCTCGAGAGTGCATATGCCTTGCCCATGCTTTGTCCTGGCTGGTGGTGGAGTGCAAAGTTGAACTGAGACAAGTAGAGGGATCACCTCACTTGCCTTTGGTTGAGCTTCTTTGATATCCGGAAGTACTCCAAATTCTCATGATCTGTCCAGATCTCAAATTTGAGCTGGGCTCCCTCTAGAAAGTACTGCCATTCTTCTAAAGCCAGAATTATGGCCAGCATTTCCTTGTTGTAGATCTTGTAGTTCCACTCGACTGGACTTAGGCTCTTGGAGAAGAAGGTGATCAGGTGCCATGTCCTGTCCTTGGGTGACTGTTGCAAAAGGGTGGCTCCCTGTCTCCTTCCTCTAACTCATCCCAGGGCCCCTCTGGCCTGGTATCATCCTCTTCCTTATCTTCCTCTTGATCCTCCTCTTCCTTGGGTAGCTTTGGAAACAGGCTGGCTCAGCACATCCAGATCTGCCACTCAGTCCTTCAGGTCTCCTTCTGCTCTTCTCAAACCTCAGGTTAGCAAGTGTGACACTGGTCTAGGCATTGGTTCATTTTGATCTTCCAAGTTTGCCAGTTGATCTTGGGATTGTGCTTCTCCAGCCAGGTGAACCCAAGAATAATGTTTTGCCTGCCCAAGTCAGTGACTGAAAAAGTGGCATGCTTGGAGTGGCCCTCCACTTGGAGAATCAAGTCCACCATCTCTTGAATAGACCTTGCTTTATTGGGGGATCTATGCATATTGTAAATGGGGATTGGCTGTTGGAGTTTCCAGGTGGTGAGGTGATGATGTTCAGTATAGGCTTGATTCATGAACAGTCATGAGGCCCCACTATCGATGAGGGTGGGTTCAGATTTGACTTTGGCTGTGTCCATTGTCTGGATCTTAACCTTGATGACAAGAGACTTGGGGCTTGGGTCAGCTGTGATTACATATTTCTTTGGGAGCTTCCATTCCCACTTTCAGAGCCAGACCTGAGGGGGTTTCAATGGTCTAGGGGTGTCAGGTTTTGGTGTGGCTGTTTTGGTTTTGGTTCAGTTTGGCTGAATGGGGGTTGTTTCACATTCTACTTCCAAACATGAGAACTGGTTATATACAGGCAGTGGGGGCATACAATTCATCCACTGCAGGCTCCAAAATCCTCTTCTTCCCCTTCTAACATCTACACCACCTCCAGTTTCTAACCCAATCTCAGTTTTGGCTTTGGCTTTGGCCAATGGAATGCTCAATGTGTTGGCTAGGGCTAATAGCTCAGGTAACAGTTCCAATTGTTCTTCTACACTCATGGTCTGGATATTGAACAAGAGGGGTACTCTCTGGTATAATGGCCTGGTTTCCTGCATTGAAGGCAGACTCCAAGACAACAAAGAAGTTTCCATACATAATAATCATTCCAAACAGTTACAGTAGTGAAGGATCACCCTGAGTTGTCTATCTCTGCACCCATTTTCACCTTAACAGGGGTGAGGTCAGCCCTAGGTCTCTCCCAAGTTGCCTTCATTGGTATCATGGGGAACTGAGGTGGTGCAAGTGGCCAACCTTGGTTCATTTCCATGAATGTGTCATTGGCATCTCTGTCTCTCATTACTCTCCTCGCCGCTTCATACCACCCTTCCAGGTCATCAAAGTCTGGAGCCCCATTGCCAAGTAGAGGTACCCTATTCTGTGCTCAGTTTGAGGCCCTTGTGAAATTTGATCATGATCATCTTATTGTCACAATACTCAGCTAGATCAATCAGTTCAGTAAACCAATTGATGTATTCCTCCATTGAGCTCTTGCCCTGGTACCATCCCATCCCTTCAAGTTTTGTGAGGGCCGAGAGTTGTTCATTCTTTGGGCAGAAATGGTCACCACAGATTGCAAAGTAGATGCTGCAGGAGTTGAGGAATGTGTGGCCTTTGTTGTGGTCACCATCAAAGTCTGAGGGGGATGCCAGTCTAACTTGGGAGGTGGCAGGGAGCGAGGGGCTTGTAATCCTTGGTTCATGCATGCTTGGTGCTGGGTCATCTTCTGGACTGAGGAACCCTCTATCTCTTCTTTCTGGATCACTTTCTAACTTCTGTATTATTGCTCTTAAGGCATTATTGATTTTGGCATTAGCCCCTCGGTTTGCCACAAACTCTTGTTCTAACCATTGGATGCACTTGTTGGCATCTATTTTGGCTTGGGAACTTGGTAGTGTGTGCATTGCTGAGGCTGTTGCAGTTATAGAGGAGGGGGAGTCTGGCATTATGTAAGTGAGCAAGATGAGGCTATCCAAGTTGCTTTCATTTAGACCAAAGCCACCTATGGTTGTATGGTAACATGACTCCCAGTCCTTATTGGGTAAAGTTTTCCTAATGTAAGGGCAACCCCTGAAGCACTCGCCAAGGTTACTGAAGTCACACAGCTGAGGCTAGCAAGGGGGAGATCCTAAGTCTATTAAACTGTGTACATAGAAATGGAGCTTCACCTAGCAAGGGGGAAATTCTAAGAGAATAACTTAGGATCCCTTGCTAGTGAGCTATGCAACCTATATACTTGTTGTCCACTTCCTGCTTCCTCAGCATACCTTACCCCTCAATTGGGCCTCAAGGTATG
>QFEC01002003.1:0-19995 GCA_003316585.1 Gomphus bonarii | reverse complement strand
AGAACTAGGATGAGAAATCAATAGAGACTGAGCGGGGTTTCCCAAATGAGAAAGAGAACACTTAATCATGGTTGACTAAGCAACAGGGATCTCGTGAGGCGAGATCCTAACAGATTTGTTGGAAAATATGCTCCAATTCCCCCTTATCATCCCATCATATTCATTTGTTACACTACATCTTATTCCCATTCTATTCTCATTTTTTCTACTCCTCCTCCTGCCTACCAGTCATATCCTGCATATCTCCACCTGCTGCTCCTCCTACCATTGTTGCAACATTGTTGAGTCCGAGCCAAATCCATCCGCCCGCAACATGCACAAGTCATGACGTGACTCAGTCACCCATCACATCACTGTCACTGTCATGCACATGCATCAGTCACATGTCAGTCACACACACGTGCAAACCATCGTGTGCGCAGCTTCTCATTGCCGCCACCACACACCAGGGAACATCCATACCATACATATCTCCCCCACACATGTATCCCGAGCCAACACATGCATAGACATGCATACACAACGACCAGAACACCAATGACATGCCACGGGCTTCACCGCGGACATCGCATGCATCTCCAGAAGGGGCATGCACAGGCATATGCAATGTAGTTAGACACTACTTTTAGTATATAATAAAATGTATTAGAATAAAATAAAAAAGAGCTTTTAGAAACATTTAAATTCTATTCCAAAAACTAGAACAAGTAAAAAGAACAATCCCCTCCTCTCATCTATCTGCTTGCCCTAAAGTCAAGTAACTAAGTAATCTAATTTTATTATTTTCAAGATTGGAGGGGGAAATCTTGGAAGGGTGACCACCAGAGGACTTGATGATGTTAGGACAGTGTTTCCTGTGAATCTTGGAGATGAAACCAACAGAGACACCAAGGTAGGAAGAGATATAATGGCCAGAATGACCAGATTTAAGCAGTTGGATGATAGAGTCAACTTTGGCAGCAGAGAGGAACTTCATGGTTGAAAACAAGGGGGTATTTGGTGTTGTTTGGATAGAAACAAACCTTAATTATGATCATGTGATATCACATGATTTTGAGCTCTGTATGTATCATTTTTTGATGAAAAAAATAGAGGGGACAAAACCATTCACATGTTTAATTATTTTAAATAATTAATATCTTGGCCAATATTGAGAATTACATAATTATCCTGGTGAGTGACCTCAAGCTAAGATGCAGGACTATCATGATAAATTATATCAGATTTTGTGCTTATGTGATCATTGCATTATTTGCTACACAATCAAAGTGTTCACAACATGTGAATGGTTTTGTCCCCTACTGTATTCATATCTCAGGGGGTTCTACATAGATTTGTTAGATTCTTAGTCTACAAGATAGCTAGAATCCTGGGGCATATGTCATAATATTTTGATGATTTTAAAAAATAAAGTGAACTTCCTATTAGATACACAATCCAAAACTTCCACAAACATGTGAATGGTTTTGTTGCATACTGTATGTCCATTGGTAGACTTTTAACTCAGGTTCCTCATTTCACTGTTGATTCTTCTTTTTCTTTGCCTCTCTTCTTTATTTGAAAAATAATTTAAATCCATCAAGTTGAGGAATATGTAAACTATCATAACCTTCTTCCTGTTTGCTAGATATAGAACATGTCCAAAACAAGTCAACCCAACCGCGGATAGGAGTTAAATCTTGATCTTCCACAGTCATTTTGATTTATGTATAAGAGCGTAAAAACATCACATGAATCTATTAATCTTGTGATATCAAAGGGTAAGCAACACCGCAACAAAATTCCAATTCATTTTACATTACTCTTCCCCTGTCCTCGCACGTCGTCTGGCGTCTGAAATCGTCCACGCTCAAACTCAAAGTAGACTTCTCTCCAATTAGTATCTCCTTGCCCTCGTATTCAAGACAAGATTTTATTCTACACCCATCGCTGAACGGTCGAACGTCTGCGGGGCGTTTCATCCTAGTAGACAGGAATATTCCGACGGTCCTTGCGATCCGCATATGTTTCCGTTCCTTTCTATCTCATATGTTTTCCATCACCAGGCCTGTCCGATTTATGGGCTCTCATTTTGCGGACGGTGGCTCATGAATTATGCGTTCTGGCCGAATTGGATCTGACAACAGAAACATCATCATGGCAGATTGAGCCCGGTGTCGAATATACGCTGTGAAAATACCCATATGATTGATTCACCCAGCTTGGAGTCAAGAGCCCGAGTGCCTTCTGTCCTGCTTATTTCCCACCCTCGTCATACCTCCGCAACCTGTGTTATAGAAATGATAATGCCCTAGCAGGTATACTCATCCAAGCTTCGCGGAGTCAGAGGGAGCCAACTCCGAGTTAACTCCGGTCGATCATGCCACATTCTAACTTGGAATTGATGCTCACAACCGAGTCTGATGTAGCCAAACTTATTCACGGCAGATTCAATAGCAGACATTGAATTCAATGAGCAAAAATCACTCGTTATCGAAGTGCCTGTTCCCCGTTCGCTAAAACTTTCGTTACGGCTAGGCTTTCGGTGCATATAATACGGACGAGTCATAATCTACTTGATTGAACGAAAAATCTTCAACATTTATGGAATGGTGATGTGGCATTCTTATCATTTCTTTACCGAAATACTTTCATCTGACGAAACTACAAATACCAAGAAAAAACAAGTGATATTGCTTTATATAAATAATGCCACTCCACAAGCGCACTGACAGAAGAAAATACGAACTGCAAATTTAGGAAATTCTCCTGCAAGATGGGCAAAACAAGGGTGACTGGCTATTTTTCGGGTTGGAGGGTAATTTCCCCCCAAGACCCAAAGCCTCCAGATTGCTCTTGAATTACGACAAGGGAATTTCCGACAGTGACTTTGAGACTACCGATGTCCCGATGAAAAATGTGGAAGTGATTATGCTGTAGAAATGACAGGTGTCAGAAGAGGAGAATTCAAGAGGGTCACGGGAAATTAGGAGATGCTTGCACTAACCTTTTGGATGCACCAATCGAGATTCTTATTCAATAAGGGATTGACCTTTTCCGGTGTCAAGTTATGGATGCCACCCAAGCGCTCGGCAAGTTCGCCAGTGATGGGAATTTGACCGGTAACGACTTTCTTCTGTTCGTGCGCATGACGACATTTTTCACAGCCAGTGTAATCTGTATAAACCAGTTCCAATGCTGACTTGAACACAGGAGCAACACGCACCGGCATTGTTTGCGAAAACCACATGAGTCCCCACCAGGTTCTCATGCGTACCCTACTTCCTGGAGTGGTGACCGGGGTCGCCCTGTGAATTAGTCAGATTTGACTATGTGACAGCAGTAGAAGTGGGTTTACAAAGAAGAAGTACACGAAGAATGTCGATTTGGTGGCATATTTCTAGAGCCAGAAACATCAGTGCTGGGATGGGGCAGGAAGACTTGAAACATCACCTCGACGGAGACATTAATAAACCATTCGTAATAGGTAGTTGGCTCCTTGGAAGCTAAAAAAACAGAGAAGACGACATCAGAGGTACTTTGACAGTGAGGACAGCGAGATGAATGTACATGGGTGCGGGACAGGTTTATGAGAGGGGCCATAAAGCTTGTTAACCTGCTCAGAAATGCGAGCAATTTGTTGTTGCTTGGTAAGAGAGTACAACTCAGCGAGTTCGGGTATGTGTAGTTGAATACCCGGGTATCTCGCTGTGATAATCCATAACCATCAGAGCCTGCGAAAGAGGAAAAAAAAAGAAGAGACGGACAACTTCAGCGGAGGTCCAGAATGTATCAGCAGTCCGCCTGAACGGCGTCAAGGGAGAGTCGACATCTGCATTATTCATTATCATGAGGATCAGCATGTAAATGTGGTCTGCAGACTACTGACTTTCGATCTCCCCTGGTTTTCTCGTGAAGGTCCCGGCTCTGTGTGATAAAATTCATTCCATGTAATTTTCTTCGATATAAGTATGGGACTTACTCAGACGGGAGTGGAGTAACGTAGAGGTCAGGGTTGATGGCTGTAACGCATCAGCCGATCGACAATGATACAGAACGAGAATATATACTTTGCCAAATAGCGAAGAGACGATCAACCTTGTTTCCCACCCAAGTCAGATATTTAGATAGCTAATGTGCACAACGCCACATACGTTGACGTGATGCATCCAGAACACAGGGTCGAAAGCCGCATAGTCAACCACACCCATGTGTCCGTTCCTCCCAGCCAGGCCATGGATCTGGTTGTGGATAGACTCAATACTGTCGAACCCGGCGGGAGGGTGATCCGCGCCACCAGAAGCGTCGTGCGAGAATAAATTGTAATTCTTGATTTGCGTGAGGATGTTGTACGTCCGGTCACGCAGCGTGCGGCGATTTATCTTTAATGTACCCTGCATTATGCTAGGATCGGACTCGGCCCTCGAGTCGGTCGTGGTTGGGTAGCGGACAGTGTACCTCCACGATTCCCACTGAGCGACACGATTGGTTGAGCCAAGGTACGACACCAGGAATTCCGGAAACTATGACGTACTATTTTCTCGTCCGGAAGGCCATCACCGAAATCAGAATACACCGGGTTGAAGATGTAGCCGTAGAGAGGGTTCTTGATGCTCTTAATGGAGCCGTCTGGAATATGAACAGATACCTTTTCCTGAATCGCAATTATATCAGGGAGCGTCGGTTCGGTAGCCCAGTCCCAGTATCTATGGGACATGAGTTCGATTGAGTGACGGTTAAAATAGACTTGAAAATGTCAAACGCACGGAATACGGAACCTGTCGGCTGCTTCGGAATACCTTTTCTTGTCTTCAGGATCCTTGTACTCTAGCGCGATTTGATTGATGTGCTTTGAGAGGGATTGTTCGTAGAGCGCCAAGTAAGGACGGTGCCTATACCCACTAGTACACACACAAAGAAGGACTAAGAATGAATAAGCTTCTTACCAGCTAGGGAAGAGGATTGAGCTGTGGCAGCAGTACCCTCCAAAGCTGCCTTTTGTCCCCACACTGTCAAAAGGGATGTAGGGACTTCATTTTCTGCATCAGTGCGGGGTTCTCCAACGTGACGAGGCAATGCAAGGTACACACCGGCCGTGGATGGCAGCAATCTGAAACCATGAGCTCGAGTCATCCTGTTTGATCCTCATCATCTGGTCCATGGCTAGTATGAAGAGATTGGCGACATCCTTGTCCTGCAAAAAGGTGCGAATCTTGAGCCTGTTGAGGACCTTCGAGTCTTTGATACCAGTGGTGATGATCACCAAGTTTGTTGGAAGGGCTATGGACCTGCAGATGATTCCTGGTTACCTGTGAAGGACATCTCTGGAGCAAGACAACTTGTGATGGAATTTCACCAACAAAACCCCAAAGCCCCACAATGTATATCAGCTACTCTATTTGCCACCCTCCCCTTTTGGACTCTAGAAAACTTCACAGAAACTCCCAAGCGATGCCTCTTCGATTGGACAGAAGGAAGGGACCTAGCATGTGACACCCTAACCCCCCCAAAAAATAAGTGAAGTCCCACCTGATGTTCTATTCATTTCACTCAACCTTATATAAACATTCCCTATTAACCCCTTTTCCACCCACTTGATAACAGCTACCCCCATTGCTACAACATGTCCACTCAATCCAACCAGCTAAGTCTCATCCCTCTTCAATCCTTCCCTTTACCTTCACACTGGTCCTTTGAACCAGAAGACATCAGATGAATTGAAACACTCCTTGATATGCCGCCCAAGCCCAAACCCATTTTATCCCTTCCCTAGAGGAGGCAACCCAAGACTCACCAGCCCTACAAAGCAGGGGATCCACTACTCCTAGGTGGTTCCCTTACCCCCTTTACATTTGAGGGATTCACCAGGGAATGGGATCACAACGCCATAGGAGAATGTGCAGAGATCGTACTATTTGAGAGGCAGAGCACTTCTACTCCTTCAGACTCCTACTATATCCTGGGGTGATGATCAAATTGAGCACAACCTCCACCCTCTCCTCATTTTGGAGAGCCCTGAAATGGTATTTTGGGGGATGTTTCCATTAAAACTACCCTTCCAAAACCCATTCGAGTCAATATTCCTGGGAGGGGTGGTAGTTCACTCTTGAGGTCCATGTCAAGACGCCATGCATTGAGAGGGGGGTGATGTCAGGGTTCAGTTGGAGATCGCTGCTTGTTGTTGTTTCTCATTTACATTCTTCTATAACTTTCCATGACCTTCTGGAACTTTCCATAATTTTCCATCATCCTCCACAACTTTCCAGGACCTTCTACCACTTTCTATCACTTTCCAGAACCTTCTGTCACCTTCTGTCACCTTCTATGACCTTCTGTGACTTTCTGCTAGGGTATATAAGTGTGACTGGTGTAATGGTTACCCCTCAGCTTGATCTCTGAGGATTACCGCTACACCAGGTAGGCTTCTATGTATTTATTGGTAACCTTTGTACAAACTGAGGATTACTGCTACACCAGTGGAAATTACCCTTATCAGCTCACTAAATATTGGAGTATCTTGTTGTTGTGACCTTGTCAATAGTGTCACCCTCACAGCAGGTGGCTAGGAAGGGGAAGGAATGGAAAAGGACCACAAGGCTAACCCTGGAGCATGGAGATAGCAGAGACAACAGAAATGAGAGATAAGGAAAATCACAACAATATGGAGAAGGTCCAGAGGGCTTAGGAGTAAGGAGAAGAGAAAAAGGGGTGCATATATGCAGTTGCCAGTGCCACCCACCTCATAGAGATTGATGGACACAACTCAGACTTAAGGGGATCAAAATAAAAACAAGGTCATACACAGAAAAGAAGTACATAACATTTTTAAGGGATACCAATCGAAAACAGGACAAAAATATGTGATACAGTGATACATATAACATTGTGCATAAACATGTCTATCCCAAAGCAGCCTCATTTCCTTTCTCACTCACAACATATTGAAACTGCAATATTGTATAAGTAGTACTATCAGAACATAGTACAGAACCAAGTCTTCTTGCTAAAAAGCCTGAATCACTCCTTGTTTTCACTGGCACTTTGCTTACATCAAAATCTCAATTCCCACTGAAGGCTTGTTGTTTGAGACCTGAATAAATTCAGAGAAGTTATCAGTTACTATCAGAAGTGTCTCACAACATTTTGAGCACACAGGTTTCATATTTGATTTAATATTGAATTTATGCTTTTCACAGAACTCAGAGCCAACCTCTTGGTACAGGCACTAAAGGGCTATATCCACCAGTCCAGATCATTAGATATGCACAGACAAATTTCATAGCATATATCCCAGAACAAACATTCCAACCAACTATCAGATTAACATTCTTAGTTAAGAAACAATCCCCCACTCCCCAGACACTCTTAATTACAGAAATAAGATGCTTTGGGACAGGGGCAACTGTGTTCCATGCTATATGTGTCACTGTGCCATGTATCTGGGGCCTGATTTTGATTGGAAGGCTCTGAAAATGCTTGAGCCTTCTTTTCTTATATGTTTTTTGATTTCTCTTTAGTTCTCCTGAGTCTGAGTCATGTGATGCAGCCCTAATGAAGTAGATGGCACTGGGAGGTGCATATATGCACTTCCTTTTGCCCCTCTCCATTCTTGATTGATCTGGACCTTATTCATATCATTCCTCTTTTGTTTCCCTTTGATTTCTGCCAACTCCAATCTCTCCATGTTCCCAGAGTAGCCTTCTATCTTTTTTTCCATTCTCTCTGTCCTTTAGCTGCCCAGGCACCTATCACCCCAGGGGCAGAATCCTGTAGCCATAAAGTATCTAAAATAGTGTAGAACTATGGGAAATAGAGACAAACGCTCACTTTCTTTTGTAGATCCTTCAAATCTTTGAAAGGTTTTGTATCACATGCATATACTGAGTCTGGAAGTCTGTGTTCTTTATCTACTGACTATTTTTGTGTTTTTGGGGATTTTAACTATGTAAAGACTAACTGCTAAGCATTTATAACACCTTCCACACCTTGAGGTTGGATGGGAGGGATTGTTGTGCATGGATCTTGTCTAAAATTGTCACCAGAAGTCCCCATGCATAGGCATCCTCTAGTTCCTCATCATTGAAGCCTGTTCTCTCTCCAAATATCTCAAATTGTGCAATATAATTATCTCTGATATGCTGGATGTTATCTTGAGGTCATGTAGTTTCATACAGGTTGTTCTGGCATAATCAGGGTCTTCAAAGGCTCCTTTGACTTGCCTAACAGACTCATTGAAGGTAGTGATTGAGGAGGTTCCATTGATGATAGCTTGGATCTTATTTTGTGCCCAGATTGCTGCAGAGCCTCCTGACATGAATGAGAGGGCATACAACATTTTTGTTTGTTTATCTGGGAAATATCCTGGTTGGGGGGTGATGGAAAGCTTTACAGCATGAATGAATCCTACTGTCTCAGCCCTATCTCCACTGAAATTCTCTGGATCATCTGTCTTGATGGAGTGATGAGAGGGGGGACTGGGTAAATGAACTGCCAAGCATTGTGTTGTGGCTATTGCAGTAGCTGAAGCAGCATTGGTTAGGTTGTTTTGCATGCCACTCAGTTGGTCTTGAAGGGCTTCATTCTGGTGCTGTAAAAGTTGGACTTGGTCCACTTGGGTGGCAAACACGTGCCTGAGAAAGATCCCATTTTTCCCCAGGGATTCCCAGTATTACTTTGGGAGTTGGTTTGACATATTGTAGAGGTGGAAGCGAGTAAGAGGGAAGTGTGGAGTTGTCTTTGGGAAACCAGAAACCTTGATCTTGTGTGAGGACAATGCTTTGACAAGGCCACAATTACAAGATACTCCAATTATTGTGAGCTGATTGAGGCTAATCACCTGGTGTAGCAGTAATCCTCAGAGATCAAGCTGAGGTGTAACCATCACACCAGTGGCAACCCTATACCCTACCCTGGTGCTAATTACATAATCAGAAGATGTAAGATATGGTAGTGTAAATAAGAAGAAGTTGAACCCCAAGTTGAACCCTGACAGGCACCTTAGACTTAATGGTGATAAACATATGTATACTGAGTCATTTCTATCATTGTCATCCCACCTTTGAACTTCCCTATGTAATATAATTACAAACATATTTCATTCTTTAATCTTGTTGTATAAATACTATATAACTTCATATCAAAATAACACAATTGACAATTATCATTTAATTCTATCTAATCTGTGCATTTGTAGTCTCAATCTAGAAATAAGTATAACAGTCTGGAGAACAACTGTTGTATTCATGTTGATACATTGATGTAATTTATTTTCATCCATCTAGAACAATCTTATCACTTTTACCCTCAAAACTGTAATTAAGAGTGCTGGGGGTTGGGGGTCATTTAGTAAATAGGGCAACTACTCAATAATCAATGTGGGGTAGATATCTTTGGATGCGGTCTTTGAGATTCCTTCAGATTGTCTAAATATCTGAGTGATGATGAAAATGGCCCTTTAGTGCTGGTACAGGGAATGGCTCAGTATCTCAGTATTCTGGGGAATCTGTAAATTTGATAGGAAAACAAGTAGGCAGTCTGTGTGCTCAAAACTTCATGAGAAACTTCTCAATGTAACAGGTAACTTCTCTGAATTTCTTCAGGTCTCAAATGATGAGCCTTGGTCCAGAATCACAATATTGAAGTAAGTGAAGTGCCGGTAAAGACAAGCAATCAGATGATTATAGTGTAAAGAACTGATTTTGTACTGTATCTAAGTGTTACTACTTATACATAGTTGTAATACTAATATTGTGAGAATGAAAGGGGATATAAAAGCACTTTGGGACAGGGGTAGCTGAACTCTGTTTTATACGTATTGCTGTGTTGCATATATGGGGTCCACTTTTGATCAAGTGGCCCTAAAAATACTTCAGTCTTCTTTTCTTATATATCTTTGATTTTCCTTGAGCTTCTCCTGAGTCTGAGTCATGTGGTACAGTCCTGATAAGGTGTGTGTCTGGTAGGTGCATATATGTATGCACCCTTTTTACTCCCTCCTGTCTTCAATCAACCCAGACTTTATCTGTACTGTTCCATATCCATTTCCCTTTGATTTCCACCCTCTCCACTCTCTCCATTGTCCTGGACTGGTTCTCTATCTCCTTTCCATTCCTTCCACTCCTTAGCCACCTGGGCACCTATCATCTGGGGGTAGAACTCTGTAGAATATATCTATATACATACTAAACACACATAAAACCAAGGAGAAAAGTACTAGGGTCATGTTTATAATAAATTCAACATTTTCACACCCCTGATAGGTCTTTTCCCCCAGGTGATTCCATACTACAGTAATACTAGTGAGAGCATCATCAACAACTTGACATAGTACTCCTATAATGTGATTATTCAACTCTATACATTCATAGAGTTTTGTCATATCTGAAGGGGTTTTTTCTTTATTGCCTTTGATGTAGGCCCATGTAGCATTGGAGTGCAGTATAGCTTGCATTTGCATGATCATTGAGACCATGTACCAGTAGTCAGAATACAAACTATTTTTTCAGTAAGCTTGAGATTAGTCATAGTAGCAAGTTAAATCTAGATTATTTGAGCACAAATGAGCTTAATATGAGGTTTCTTATTCTGTTTAGAGTATAGGTGGGATACCCATAACCTATACAGGATCAGCTCAGTCAATATGAGTAAATTACTGAGAGGTGAGGAGTGTGGACTGAAGCTATAGAAAAGGAGGAGGTGGGCTGAGGATATGAAAAAGAAGAATGCAGGGAAGAACAATTGTATTGTTGTTTGCATGTGACCTAACCAATGTCACTTATTTTGAGCCAGTCAATTTTTTAAAAATTTATCTGAAACTTGAAAAATGATCCTTTCTGTATATTTCATTACTGCTCTCAACAGTAGAAGCCCTAAATGTTTAAATTCAAAAATGCACTTTTTGGCCAACTCTATAGTCTACCCTACCTGTATCAAAGAGCTGTGGAGCTCAAAATGGATATTCAAAAATTCTGAGAATAATCACAGACACTGTATAGTTGTTAAGTGCGTGTACACACACTCTTGTTTCAGGTGGTTTGGCTCAGTCCAATGAGCCGAGGTTTGGATGTGGCGTCAACTTCAATGTTCTTGCATTGCGCCAATCCTCCTGCCTGTGCCACTGGATTTTGGACTGATGTTTGGTAGGGGTCTGAGATGCTTGGTACTGAACAGTTGGACTACTAACTTAAGTACTGGTAGCGTATGTCTAACTTAGTCGATAATCTGAACGGAGAATACATACATGAGGACTAGTTACTTATATAGAGAATGGGGTGCCATAAGGTATGCAACAACATTGCACAAGGCATGGAAACGAGAATGTAAAGTATGGGGATAAGAATAGTAATATATGAAAAGGCGGGCATACATGCTCATATATGTACCGAAGGGTACTGAAGTGAAGTGAGCGAGTAATAAAGAATATAATAATGTGTGATGTACTGAACTGAGCTGAGCCAAACTGAATTGGTACTTGTAAGACTTGGAAGTCTGTAGCTTGTAATATGGTCGGTCAGACTTTGGTTGGTAAGACCAAGGGAACCGAGGCTCGGTAGATCGTACTTTGACAATAGTATTTCTTATTTTTTTTTTCTGAAAAATTTTCAGACTCAATCACAAATATGTGTAGTCTGAGTAATTAATGATTTGAGATTATAAAGTATTATTGTAGCTCATTTACATGTATGTTACAAATATAATACAGCTCTAATGGGTCTAAAAATATTCCAGCACAGAGAAATATAATAATCAAAGCCTGTGATTATTTTCAGACATTTTGAACAACCAGTTTAAGCTCCACAGCATTTCAATGCTGGACTGTTGAGTTGGCCAAAAAATGCATTTTTAAATAAATATATTTGAGGCTTCTACTGTTGAGAACACCAAGGCAATATATATAGGAAGGATCATTTTTTAAGTCTCAGATGAATCTGTTAAGAATTGACTGAGAAATGATGATTTGAAAATTGGTTCAAAATAAGAATGGAAATGTAAGGTCACGTGCAAACGACAATAACAATTGAATGGATGTGCGGATGTGTTACACTTTCAACAAGTGGATGATTCATCACGTGTGTTCGTGCTTACTAACTGGTATGCCGCCGATATCTTCGTTCCGGTTTCGACGAAATGAACTCCGCCATTAGCTTCTTGCTGGGAGGTCTGCGAAAACAGTGAAGAAACATGCCTAATTGGACGCTCGGATCTTACCCAAATTTACAAGCTCGACTCCCCTTTCACGCAGAACGCCCCTTGCCGCCCCTTGCCGCCCCTTGAAACAGGGCGTAAATATGTATGCGGGGATTGGTCACGGACTCTCACCTACAAATGTCGATTTTTCCCTGATTACGACCTATGTTCGTTCAGCATAAAAATAGAACTTTGTAGGAACATCTCACCTTCTCGATTCCAAATAGTATGATAGCACCAGCACACATCGTGCAGGGTAAGTGTCGTAAACATCGTGCACCTTTATATGTGGATGACGGAAATCATCCTATACTGTCCAGACAAATTGTCTGTAGATGGAAGTTAACGAAATTTTTTTGAAAGAGAAGAACTACCCATCTCACCATGCCAGATCGAGCTTCCCTTCTGTACCCGTTGATTTCTACCGACCCCAAGTACAATGACATTAGCGCTGACTTGCATATCCTCAGGTCTTCAATCGGTAATGGTCTTACTGATACTTGCCAGAGTCGCCCTGATTGGTACCTCAACTTACCTCCGGCTTGGAATAGTGCATGAAGAATGTGAGTCCTGTCGAAGGCGCTGGGGGATTTAGCATGGGGCCACGGATGATAAAGGATATAGGATATCCATAAGCGATGGTTGCAATCGCTTCCCTCACCAGGTTTCCCCTGACATGTCACACAACGGCCCGCACGATGAAAAGAACGCCAGCGACATTGAGCGTAGCGGCAGCCGCGTCGAGGATAATCCGAAGGCCGGCACACTGATCATCGAGGAGCTGGGGGCGGGGGCTGCTTCAAAAGAGACTGGGATATTGGGCAAGGTAAATACACCGTCTTTTTTTACTCCAGCGACACGTGGTGGATGAAATTTTCAACTCGCCGTAGATGTGGCGAATCGTGAGAGTCATTGACAAGTTTGGCATCGAAGTCCGCGGGATAGAGCGCGTCCTTCCTCATGAAAGGACCCCCGTCACCTCTCGAGACTGGCTGGACAATCTATGGATGTGGCTCGCAGCAAACTGCACTGTGCGTACCTCAGCTCTTAGATGTTTGCGGCGGAAACCAAAGTTAAAGTGGCGCCGTGCCGTTAGATTGCCACCCTGGCCCTGGGAACGCTAGGGCCTTCGACCTTCCTCTTGAGCGGCAAGATTTCAATTCTCACAATTATATTCTTTAATCTTCTTTCTACGGTAATCTGCGCTTCTGGAACTGTCATCCGTTTTAAACACCAGTGATATCGTGCTCTAGCTGCCTGTCGCCTTTTTTTCAACTTTTGGTCCCAAGCTGGGCCTCAGGCAAATGACCATCACACGATTTAGTTTTGGATATTATGGTGCGTGAGTGCGTAACAACCGTATGTTAAATTCACCTGGGTGATTGTGTCATACAGTCGTGTGGTTTCCTGTAGTGCTGAATCTCATAGCATCTATAGGCTGGTTGACTATCAACAGTATGTCCCAATCTAGGAATGCTAATATATTACTGATTAACGCCCCTCCAGGCATCGTTGCAGCACAAACTCTCCGAGCCGTTTCCAATACAAACAAAATACCGGTTGTGGCCGCCATCATGATCACTGCCGTTCTGACGTTCTTTGCGCCATTCTTTGGCTACAAAATCGTCCACACGTATGAACGGTATTCATGGATCCCTGTAGCGATCATTTTCATCATCGTGTTAGGCCTGAGTGCAAAATACATGGATCTTGGAAGCGTAGTCAGTCATGTAAACGTCACTGGTAGTGTACTTAACTTTGGAGCTGCTATTTTTGGCTTTGGGATAGGATGGAGCGCTTACGCTGCTGGTGAGCGGATTTTTTTTCTTCGATTTCAGGACCCTGTTATACAGCTGTTAGATTATACTGTACGCATGGAGGAAAATGCATCTTCGACCAAGATATTCTTTCTGAATTACATCGGTAATCACCTTCTCTCGGTTTTTTCTTGAGCTTCATTTGTCGTATGCAGGTTTAAATCTCCCACTGATACTTATTGAAAGCCTTGGAGCCGGGATGGCAACTGTCACACGACAAGACTGGCTAGATGCATTTTCAAGCGGTGGAATTGGTGGACTCCTTGGATCAGTGCTCTCCTCCACGGGTGGTTTTGGCAAATTTTGCCTTGTGATCGTGCGCTGAGGCTATCTCTTACCGAGATAATCAAAAATGACGTGGTCCCACATTATAGTTAGCACTAAGCATAGTCGCGAACAGTAAGTGACTCCCCGCTAAAAATTCGCTCATAAAGTCTACTCACATGTCACTATCAGATATCCCAGATATATACAGGTAAGTGTGAGAGTATGAACGGACTTCGGATTTTTATTGGTGTGCAGCTTTGCTTTGACGTTCCAAGTGCTCGGGAAGCATGCCCAAGCAATTCCCGCAAGTCCCACGTTTGCTATTTACATACTACCATGCTAATATTTGTCATGCAGCGTGTGTTCCTGGTGATCGCCGGGACTATCGTTTATATTTTTCTTGCGATCGTTGGCGCGAGTCACTTTCAGTCCTGGCTCGACACCCTCCTTGTCATCCTCTCAGTAAGCATCTGATTCTCCATCCAAATATCTCAAAGCCACTGTGACATGTATACAGTACTGGCTTGCCATCTATTGCACCATTCTAATCGAAGAGCACTTCATTTTCCGGAAGGGCCGTTGGTCCAACTATAATGTTAGCGATTACCTCAACCCTAGTCGACTGCCACTCGGCATGGCTGCAGCGATCTCTATGTGTGTCGGGGTTATGGGGGCTGTGTTGGGCAAGGCACTTGTTCATGTCCATGTTCTATATATTAACGAATCTCTTACAGGAATGGCGACCCTGTGGTACATTGGTGTCCTCGGAAAGAAAAGTAAACTATTCCTGCTTTTTCTATTCCTTGTCGCAGATTACAAATCCGCCCTCTACAGTTGGGGATCCAGCGTTCGGTGGGGATATTGGGTTCGAGTTATCGATGGGTTTTACGATGGTTTCATATCCCATTCTTCGCTTTATTGAGCGAAAGTTTGAAGGCTCAGAGAGGCAGGGTAAGATATGAATTGGTTGATATGATTAGATCCGATATGCGAGGATTTGCATAACAATTCTGTACGACCCCTGTCGATGACATGATCGACTTCGAGTATTGTTAAATTGTTGTTACCTTTGATTGTCAAAATAAAGACATCGTGTACCCATCTTGTCACATCAGCAAAATCCATGCGTTAGGGTACTCTTAATAATAGGTGCTTGTTCGTAAGCGCTCCCCCTCTCACCTCCTCGATATCGGATACTTGTGTGTCAAGTATAATCATTCAAAAATTACAGCGGCACTCTCAAGTCAGCCTAGCCTGTCCATATTGTTAGAAAGGCTTACTGTAAGACTAGTGTAATATTGCATGCGCAACGCAAATACTCTACAAGTCAAGCATCAAATCTAGATCACTTGACATTTGACATTCGCTTCCACTGCAGCCAGCTCCTTGAGGTACTATAATCGCTCGCCCCAGGGCCCCTCTTCAAATTGAATTGCCTTCAACTATGCCGGTTGAATTTTGCAACATACCTCCTTGAGTGACATCAAGTCTGTTGGCCTATGATTTTATTTCACTGCACTTCTTTTATTTAATGAGGTATCTTGGCTCTTCTCATAGCAACCTTTCTCTTTTCTGCTATTTGTTGTCTCGGTGCTCATTGTCGTTTGCACGTGACTTTGCCAAGTCACGTTTCTATCCTGTTTTGAAGCTGGTTTTCAAATCCTCATTTCTTCAGTTATTGACAGATTTGTCTGAGATTTAAAATGTAATCCTTCCTGTATATTTCCTAGGTGCTCTCATCTGTAAAAGCTCCAAATGTTTTTATTTAAAAAGGCATTTTTTGACCAACCCAGCAGTCCGCCCCATCTGTCTTGAAGAGCTGTGGAGCTCAAACCACCCTTAAAAAAAAATCTGAGAATAATCACAGACCTTGCATAGTATTTCCTCTTGTGCTGGAATTTTTTGGACCCTCATGAGCTCTATTGTATCAGTAACAGCCATGCAAGTGAGTCACAGTGGGATTTCACAATGTCAAATTAATTACTCAGACTACATGTATTTATGATTGGATGCTCCAGAAGGTCAAAAATGATGTAGACAACTTGTCTAGTATGTTATATACATGTCTGCAGCTTTGTGGAGCATCCTAGTATTGAGAACTATCTAAAAGGCCATCTGTTTGATTTTAGTATTGCCCATAATAGGAAAACTCAGCTTGAACCAGCGCTCATTCCTACTTGTTCACTATGGTGTTAGGCAAACTCATCTCTGAAGTTGTCCAATGGATTACCATTGTCAAAGTATGATTTACTGAGCTCAGTTCACTTGGTCACACCAACCAAAGTCCCCATGTATCATGCTCAAGCCACAGGCTTACTAAGACATACATGTATGCTCAGCTTGGCTCAGTACCCTCCACACTCTTCTTCCTTCCACTTCACTTTACCCTCCCTTTGCTTTGATATATGCATAGGCATGTATGCCCATCTCTCATATTCTACTTTTAGTTACATTCTAGTTTCCATTTCCTGTCTCCATATCTAAGGACATCTATCTCCACACTCCTTTAGTATAAATGTAGTGCATTGTCCTGTATGGATTCTCCATTCAAAATATTGACTAGGTTAGGCATATGCTCTCAGTCTCTAAGTCTGTCATCCACACTCAGTACTGACACTCTCAGACCTCTACTGAACATCTTTCTGAAATCTAGTGGCAATATGGGTAGATAGGCACAACACAAGCATATTGAAGCCAACACCACATGTGTCTCAGCTCATTGGAGTGAGGTGAACCATCCAAACCAAGGGCATCTGCACATGCACTTAACAATCATACACATTAGTGCTACAATGTCAAATGGTAACATTTCTATGTATATGGAGGTTGGTGAGCATGAGGTGAGGGTGTTGGATTGAAACAAATTGATTTGATGCAAGTTCACCAAAAGATAAGAGTACTCAGTCAAAGGTTCAAATATATTGTAAAATACTCAAAAAATAAGAGTACTACAAAAGATATAAGTACTCTAGATATAATCTTTGAGAATGATAATGTAATTAAGAGTGATGAAAGGGTGGGGGTCAGTTTGTAGACAGGGCAACTATCTAATAATCAATATGAACTTTGTATGTTTGTGTGGTATGCTCTGGAAATCTTGGGATAGTCAAAGCACTTGACTTGTGGTGAAAATGGCCCTTTAGCACTGGTACCAAGGGGATGGCTTGGTGTTCTGATAGACTTGTAAATTCAATAGAAAAACAGGTAGATTGTCTGTGTACTCAAAACTTTGTGAGCAACTTCTTAATGTGGTAGGTAACTTCTCTGAATTTCTTTGGGTCTCAAATGATGAGCCTTGGTTCATAATCAGATTATTGAGGTAAGTAAAGCACCAGCAAGGTCAAGGAGTGATCAGGCAGTTATAGTATGAAGAACTACTTTTACTCTGTGTAGGTACTACTACTTATACATAGTTGTGATACAAACATTGTGTGAGTAAAAGAGGAAGAAAATCTACTTTGGGACAAGGGTGGTGATGCTCTGTGTTACACATATCCCTGTGCCACATGCATATACTAAGTGAGAGAGTCTGTGTTCTTTTTCTAGTTCTTGTTTTTGTGTTTTGGACTATTTTAGCTATGTAAAATCTAATTGAAGAATATTTATAACAAATGTGACAGATGGTCCTGGTGTTAGGTCCAGAGTCATGGATGTTGTATCTGAAGGCTTCTTGAATGTTTTGAGCTGTCAAATTCAAACCTGGGGTATAGAATCAAAAGAACTTGTGTTCAACTTACATGTTGTGCCATCTCATGTCATCTTTGTTATAAAATTATGATTTATATAGTCAAAATAGTAGAAAAATACAAAAAATACTTAGACAGAGAACTCAGGTCCATTCTAGTTAGTATATGCACATGAGACCGAATTTATCATTAATATAAAGGATCAATAAAAGAAACTGAACTTTTATCTTAATTCCTCATTATTATATGGTATTTTACATGTATTTCAAACACAGGGATTTGCCCCTGGGGTGATAGGCACCTGGGCAACTAAGGGAGCAGAAAAGCAGAATGTAGATAGGGAGATGGACTGGAGCTATGGAGACAAGGGAGACACTGGGAATCTATTGGATATCAAAATAGAAAGGGATGGATAGGGTCCAAAGTGAGCTGAAACAAGGGAAAGGAGAAAAGGGGCACATATATGCACTCACCAGGGCTGTCTACCTCTTTTGGGAGTGTAGCATGTGATACAGATACAGGAGACTGAAGGAAAAGCAAAAATAATAAGAAAAAAGGAAGGGAGCAGCTTTTTCACATCATTTTGATCAAAACCAGGTAGCATATACAGTAGGGGACAAAACTGTTCACATGTTGCGAACACTTTGATTGTGTAGCAAATAATGCAATGATCACATAAGCACAAAATCTGATATGTGTAGCAAATAATGCAATGATCACATAAGCACAAAATCTGATATAATTTATCATGATAGCCCTGCATCTTAGCTTGAGGTCACTCACCAGGACGATTATGTAATAATCAATATTGGCCAAGATATTAATTATTTAAAATAATCAAACATGTGAACAGTTTTGTCCCCTCTATTTTTTTCATCAAAAAATGATACATACAGAGCTCAAAATCATGTGACATGTGACATCACATCACATGATCATAATTAAGGTTTGTTTCTATCCAAGCAACACCAAATACCTGTGGTGGTAATTCAACTCTTTTCACAGTAGTTGGCAGAAATTCAGAAGATTGCTATAATTTACACTCCTCAGTGGTTGTCAACACTGAGTGTTTATTGTTACACTACCTATAATTTACACTGTAAGAAATAAAATATTAAGAAAATGGGCTTTATGGTGCTATTATACAACGGTTTGCTCACCTCCTCAGTGGTTGTCAACACTGAGGAGAGAGGGCATACGCAGGTGGTGCCTCACCCACATATATGCATAAACTGGTCCTTTAGCACCAGTCAAGTGCCCATATAGTAAGCAAGGGTACTGAGCAACTGCCTGGGTGGTTACCAAGAAATAGTGGGGCGATGCCCATAATCTCAAGGTAGAGGCAGAATGGGTGCCACACCTGGTAGTGTACAGTAAAATAAAGTGAGAACTCATGAACAAGTGAAAGGAAAAATACAAGAAAATTCTCAAAAATACTATGGCATATAATGAACTGTTCTTGGTGGTTTTTGGAGCAAAAACATCAGGTATATCAAGTTTGACTCTCTCAGAGGTGGTATAGTGCATATATGCACCCTACAATACCCCCTTGTTTTCAACCATGAAGTTCCTCTCTGCTGTCAAAGTTGACTCTATCATACAACTGCTTAAATCTGGTCATTCTGGCCATTATATCTCTTCCTACCTTGGTATCTCTGTTGGTTTTATCTCCAATATTTACAGGAAATATTCACAGGAAACACTGTCCTGACATCACCAAGTCCTCTGGTGGTCTCCCTTCCAAAATTTCCCCCTCCAATCTCCATCATATCATGCATCTCATGGAAGGAGGGAAGATTGAGAATGCAACCAAGGCACCCAGGTGCTCAAAAACATTCTTAATCAACCCTTGGCCTCTAAAACTGTAAGGAGGCACCTGAAGAAGGCAGGGATGAAGGCAATTGTGAAGAAGAAGAAGCCACTTCTTAGTGCAAGGCATAGGAAGACAAGGAGGGAGTTTGCAGAAGCTCATCTAGAGTGAACTGTAGAGGACTGGAAGTGAGTTGTCTGGTCAGATGAGACCAAAATCAATCACTTGGGGTCAGATGGAAGGAGGTGGG
>QFEC01001989.1:0-35252 GCA_003316585.1 Gomphus bonarii | reverse complement strand
GAGAGAACGCGCACGGCAGCACATTTTATTCGCGGAGAGTTGCGAGAAGGCTGCTACATCAGAGACACACAATCTCAGATCCTTATCGCGACACGTGACGCCTTTCCCTCGCCGATCACCGTCACAGCCCCCTAACCTGCGCCATCGAAGACAGACCTGAAACAAGCACAAACAGGCAGTATTCATTTCACCAAATAATGGCCTAATTCACCCAGACCAGCGATGCGGCCATCATTCGTGCTCAAGCGAAGCCACCACGAGGCATCCCTTGCACGTCAGCTGACCAGTGCGACTCCCTGGCGGTGTCCGACGGTGGCTGCGAAGCTTGCACTGGTCCCCTTCACAGTGGTCCGGGTGTATGCACAACTGCAGCGTTCCCAGCCGTGAGCCTCACCCTCAGACCCCACCCACACCAGTCACATTGGGGAGCCTCGTCCAGGGACCAGTCCCCTAACCTAATCCTGCAATAAAATTCCGTTCTTTTCGGTTTTCATTTTCATCACGGAGAACACTCTAACCTGTGACACGTGACGTGATCCAACAAATTGTATTACGTAATCATCCACATATTGGAACTTTGCGCCCTCGCCCCACCAACGGGTACCATGACACGTATCACACAATCTATCCCCAACGTTCATCCCTCGCCGCGAGTACCGTGCGCTGCAGCAACACAATTATGGTCGGCTCATCCCGTTTTCCGTTCTTCCGAGCTTCTCGAGCTTACCTTCGACTGTCGGCCCGGAAGGGTCAGGCCTAATAAAGCTACAGGATCATGGCGATTATGACCCTTCAGTTTCATTACGATCTTGTCCCCAATGCCGGACCATTGCTCTTGCGCAAGGGTATTGTTCCAGAGGTTTCCTTTTTTGCAATTTTTGTCGAGATCCACTATTCCATGTCGATGTTGGCGGAGGTGTCAAGGGTGTATTTCACGGAGCATGATGCGATACTTCTGCATCACTGGATCTGCCACTTTTGGCTTCCTAGCTACCCGGCAGTGCAGTATCTGGCAGCGTTGCGGCCTTCATATCAGTGGCTACCTCACTCCTGTTCTAAATGCATCCAAGTCTCTCGGGTTTGATCCTTCAATGTCACCGTCGTGGTCGTAGCTACTAATCTCGATCAGACCTATAAAGTGACTCGGATGTAGCCCGACTTTGAAAGAGTGCACTGGAACACTGCTTCTGCTTCTCCACCCTTTTCGATATCACATTGATTGTCTCTCCGGTTCGCTTCGATTCTTGCCTTGAAGGTCGTTAATATCTCACACAATGCTTCCGATCCACCACCTTCTCGACTGGCTAGCTGAGTGGCTGGCTTGCTAGCTGGCAGTTCAACAGTGTAGTGCTCCGGCCAGGACCATATCGGTCACCTTGTTGCTTTTTGAAGTTCTAATTCCCCATGTCATGCATCGTTTCATCTTGCTGTGCTTCCGAGAAACTCGATTTTGAACCTACCCTATTAGTTTCGGATCCCTCACACTCCGATTTCCAACTCATTTCTGCACTTGATTGGCTTGCAGTGCTGCGCTGCGGTCATTAATACAATAACGGTGACCTCTTTACCTTTCACGGCTCCCGATGCCGTGCATCAATTTATCTTGCAATGGCTCGAGACTCGTTTTTGAACCTTCGCTACTCGATACACCTTGGTTGTGGCCATCGATCTCGATCTAGAGCATTGCTTCTGCTTCTCGACGTTATTTTTCGATTTCCCGTCGATTCAATGCGACTCTTTCAAAGCTTCATATCTCGCGGCGCAACTCTTTCTCTTCATGTCCACGTTTGACTAACTCGTTGGCGGACACACTACATCTTTGTATCCATCATATTAACAACGGTGACTTCTTTGGTCCATGCAGTTCCAACTTTTCGGTGCCGTCCATCGCTTCATCGTACGGTGGGTCTCGTTTTGGAACCCTACAGTGATCTCAGTTGTGGCAAGCAATGTTCATCGGGTCTCTGGAGCCTCCAGAGGAATGCATCCCCAATTTTCATGTCATGTCGGCAAGTGATTGCCTGGCCGTGCGGCGCACATATATCATTATAATGGCCACCTTTGTGCCTTTTACAGTTCTTGGTGCATCGGTTTATCTTGAGTTCCGAAACTCTTATTTTTGAACTTCGACTTGATGTTGAGCTCTGCTTCTCCTCCGGTGTTTCAAATTTTCCGTCGCTCACGGTCATCTATGTCGCCGGAAAAATTCAGATTCGTAGAATGCCACGTACCTACTGTTAACTGAACATTTTCTTTCTTTTCCCAAACAATTATCTCTAAGCAGCGCCTGTGCGTTCCCCGACTCAGCGTGCATACTTCCTGCCAGCTGCCAGCTGCCAAATTTACCGGTATTCCAACACGGTACACACAACCGGCACGCTATTCTTATTGGGTTTCATCACGGAGTAACAGAACGCTGCAGGAAGCTCATTATGTAATCAGCCAACAATTTTCAAAGGACACTATCATACTCTTCTCTTTCATTGCCAAGAAGTACCCATGCGATGCTTCCTGCTCATGCTTGCGACTGGCAGTGCAGTGCTGCAGCTATTATGGAGACGGTTTTGCCATTCAAAGTTTTTCCAAATTCTCTCTTTTTTTTACAGTATACCATCTGCTCACGGCCATGGCAACCGATCTCAAGCTCTGCTTCTCCTCCAATTTTCCTTTTTCCTTTTCTCCGTCAATTCAATTCTTGCAGTGTCTCAAAACTCTACATATAACGTGCACGAAACGCTGAGCACCGCCACATCTCAGGGGACTAATTTTTCTGGGATATATAATGTTTCCCAATCGACTGTGATCTGCGTGCAGGAGTCGTCTACTTTCATTTTTTGTCTACCTACCTAGACCCTAGGCGACCTATCAGCTGCTCTTCCATTCTGATTTGGTGCTGATGTGGCTGTATTGTTCTCTACCTCTTCTCAATGTTGTCAGCTAGACCGTAATGTTGGCACCCAGTGGATTTACACACGCCCTATGCTCAAGTCCCACAGCTACCGTTCTCATCTATTCGGCTACTGCTCATGCACAAGCCTATGCAATAATATCCTTTCTCCGAACTCTGACCCTGCACGTCAAACCGTGGGTCATGCATCTTCCTTTTATGAATCCTCCCACAAAGAAGCCTCTTTGTCTTCAAAAACGAAGCTTCTGCTCACGCGGAAAAATGACGCGCCACCCCGTAAACAAAAAGCCCCGCTTAGTTTCAAACTCCGACGTACGTCTCTTAAGCGAGCCATGGTCTCTATGTCTCTGGTAGCTCTATAACCCCCCCTTCCCTCTTTGCTAAAGTGCTTGCTGGCATCGCTTTTCTGTGCTCCTCGTACCACTCATTTCTCTAGACGCGACCCGTCGATTTCTCGACCCACTAAACCCGGCTGAGATTGTGTTCCAAGACACCCCGCACACATCTGTCACAATGTTCAAACTTTTGACTGCCAGCTTGAAATTCCGGCGTAAACCAAATTGTGAAGAGCAGCTGACCATTGGCGAGAGCACTGGCACGGGTACAGGCACCAGCGCAAGCACGAGCACGAGCACGAGCACGAGCACGAGCACAGGCACGAGCGGCACCGGCGCTGACTTTGAAGGCGATGTGAACCTTACCCACTTCGAGATTCACCGCGTTATCGGTAAAGGCGCGTACGGACGTGTGCGCATCGTGAAGCACAAGAAGACGGGCGATCTATATGCACTCAAGTACGTCAACAAGGCCCAGTGCGTTAAGAGCCGTGCCACTGCGAATGTCGTGCAGGAGCGACGTTTGCTCGAGGAAGTGCGTCATCCATTTATTGTAAACATGTACTATGCGTTCCAAGGTGGGCATAGATTTTAATATTTTATTCTTTTTGGATTGACTGGTGGTTGTGGTATAGATGCCGCGAATTGTTATTTCATCCTGGACCTCATGCTCGGGAGTGACTTACGATGTGAGTGCGAGCTTGTCGCAATTTTCACCTGTTTTTTTTTTTTGATTATTTCAGTTCATCGCTTCCGTCAGGTCGCCCTTGGAGAGGATGTCGTTCGGTTCTATGTCGCCGAGATCTCGTCAGCATTAGCTTATCTACATGGGATAGGTATATGTCACCGGTGCGCAGGGACACCGTTTGGCAGCCACTACGCTAATGTATTATTACGTAAACCAGAGACGTCAAACCTGATAATATTCTCCTCGACGCGCAGGGACATGCCCATCTCACAGATTTCAACGTGGCAATCTACTATTCGAAAAAAAGGTATCAAAGGGAAGTAGCAGGCACAATGGTATACATGGGTATGCGTGTAATTAGCCCTGGTTTATCTTTTTCTGACTTGCTCCTCCAGCACCAGAAGTTATTGGGAGAAAAGGCTACAGCTGGCAGATCGATTATTGGAGTCTCGGCGTGACGGCGTTTGAATGCCTCTTCTCTGGACAACGTCCGTTTGCCGATAAGTGCAAGGACGTGGATATCCTGAGGAAATCTATCGTCGAAGATGAGCTTATTTTTCCTCATACTCCGCATATTAGCCAGGAGGGACTCGCCGCCATTGCTGCCGTGTGTTACGTTGCTCTCATAATACCGGTTTTCACCCTGACTGACTCTATTAGCTCTTGGAACGGGATCCGGCGAAACGCTTAGGATGCCAGTCATTATCAAAACCCTTGGGTCAGTCACAGCTTCGGAACCATGCCTGGTTTAAGAACATCGACTGGAAGAAACTGGAAGCACGGAAGATTGATCCTCCCTTGGTTCCAGAAGTGAGTGCTCCCTTTTTTTCCACGTGGGAGGTGCGCAGGGTATTTATAAAGAATCGGTTTCTGATCCAGAATCTAGTGTCTAAATTCGGGAAACATAGGGGAGAGACGCGCATAAGCTTCAATCGCCGGATTTTACAATATCAGCCTAGGGCAAGTTTCAGTTCAGAGAGGAAGACACCCGACCAGTGGTATCTGGAGCAACGGTAAGTACGCACCCAGCTACAACCTCCCCCATCTCCCTTGCCTGAGCATTTCATTGTATCTCATTCACACACTCACACTGCGCGTGCGCAGTTTTGATGTGTACGACTGCAAAAAGATGAAGCGGAAGTCATACCATCCTTACACCGAGCCTGTATTGGCACCCGTTGGGCCGAAACGCGCTAGCATCTCACAATTCTCCAATTTTGGGAACCTTTCATACCCCGTGGCATTCTAGCGTCTATAACTTTCTCTCTTTTTTTTCCTTCTATCTAACCACAACAGGACAACAGGGGCTACAGCGGTAATGCTGATGACGATAATTTGCAATTCCTGACTACAACACAATCCTTCTCGTTCCTTCATTTTTTTATCGTGCGACACGTGAGACCTTGCATTATTGTATTTCCTGCGCAAAGTGTTTGGAAATATTATATTACTCTGGAGTATCCCCGCGCTACAAATTTACATAAACGCTTAACGAGCTATTAAATGAGTTGTGCTCCGAGGCTGGATCTTTGACATCTTATCCATGGAGCTCGAGTTGCACAACTTGTCTAGTCCCCATGGGACGCCTCAAGCTTCCAGAGTGTCTCTTACCACCGCACCGCTAAGCTTGTTACAAACATTCAAGAATCCACTTGCATATTTTAAGCCGTACACGTTCTGCGTGGTCTTTGTCTCATTGGGAGGTTTTCTCTTCGGTAAGCCTACCGCGGGGGCTGCATACTTTGCATTTTGAGCTCGCACCTCCATTTCATTAACTGACCGGGCTGGGCGTGTGTAGGTTTCGACACTGGTATATATATATTTATGAGCTTTGTCGTTCTGGACCTGACTCCGGTGTTTTTCTCATTAAAAAAGGCTCTATCGGCCCTGTTACTCTGATGCCACAGTTCCATAGTCACTTTGGGTCAGTTAGATTCCTAATGCCGGCTTGTGAAACTCGGAACAGTTTCAGCGTTGTTCTCACTGCACAAATGTTCGCGTGTAGAACATTGTCTCCTACGGCGCAGGGCCTCGTCGTCTCCTCAATTTTGATCACCGGGGCAGTCTTCTCCCTATTCGCGGGGTATCTGTCCGATCGTATTTCTCGCACGTACACGATCGCTATCGGGGGATTTCTGTTTTCCCTTGGTTCTGCCATCTTCTGCGCAGCTCCGTCTCTGCCATTTGTGTTCTTGGGTCGGTGCATAGCCGGGGCCGGGGAAGGGCTGTTCCTGTCCACCACCACTGTGTTCATACCAGGTTCCCTCGGCTTTCATATAAGAACAATATTGCTGACAGACTGAGGGGTACTATAGATACACATGTGAAATTGCGCCAACCTCGATTCGAGGCACATTGGCGTCGATTGTGCAGCTGTTCATCTCGTTTGGTGTGGCGTCTGGTGAACATTTTAAATTTTTATTTTTATTTTGCATATTTTCAAGGTTTGGCTGCTTATGGATGTGAAGGGTATTTTGTGTGCTACGGGAGTGTGCGGATGCAAGGCACGATTGCGTGGCGGTTTCCTTATGTTGTGCAGATTATCATTGCGATGGTGTTGGCGGTTGGGGCACCGTTGTTGCCACATTCTCCCCGGTGGCTCAGGGCGGTGGGGAGGGAGGTAGATGCTGCCAATGGGTGGAATCGTCTCGGTGTCTCCCCGGCGGAAGCCGAGAAGGAGGAGGACAGTGCGGATCGTGAGGTAAGTCAAGCGCAGGAATTGGGGGCAAGGACGACCTCCCCCTCGAAAGGGTTGAGGGTGTGTGGAGAATTGTTTGCCAGGGATGTGCGATACCGGACCTTGCTTGGCTGCTTTTTGATGGGCATGAACCAGGTACCGGGAGTATTGTTGAGACTGGGGCTGTTATCGCTTATTTTTTATTTCTTGGAGGCATCGGGGATAGATGGTGTCTTATACGTCGGTTTGCGCTTTACTTGTTTTCAGCCATGACTCCTCACAGCCTTTGCTGTCGGTCAATTAGTACGCACCCGTGCTGTTTACGCAGGCGGGTCTTTCCTCTACCAAAGCATCCTTCTTGGCGTCTGGTGTAACTGGACTAGTGGTCATAGTATGCACCAGCATCACCATGACGGCCACGGATCGATGTGAGCGCAGATACAGACCGAAAGATTCTTTTCATTTCTGAGCCGTTTGTCAGGGGGACGACGACCTGCTACTATTGGCGGAGGACTCATGATTGCGACGTGTTTCTTCATTATCGGCTCTGTGTATGCATCACATGCTAATGAGACCCAAGGGGGTCGATGGGCTATTATTGCCTTCATATATCTCTTTGTAATGGCATTTTCTTTAACATGGGCGGTCTATAAGTGAGCCTTAGTCGACTCACTCAAGCTTATAATACTGACTTATCTTTTTGATTCAGCCGCATATACGCGTCCGAGATCCAGCCCAAACGGACGCGAAGCGCGGCAACGAGTCTGGGGCAAAGTGTCAACTGGGCAAGTCGTCCGTCAAGCATATATTAGATAGTAGCGAGAACTGGAGACATTTTGAACAGATCGTTAATTTCGTGATCGCATTCACGACTCCACTTTTCCTGGCAAGATCTTCGTCGGGGCCGTACTTTCTCTTTGGGGGATGCACGTTGGTGACTGCGCTCGTGTGTCTGGCTTTCCAGCCAGAGTCCAAAGGTGTGACTCTCGAAGACTTTGACGATGTCTTCAAAGACAGTCCCTGGAAGGTGTGGGTTAGAGGGGTTAGGGGCGCGCGCATCGCTCTAAGCAGTGAGATGATCTAGATGCCGCTTCCGTTATTTGAATCTGTGTCATTGAGCTTTTGCCGTAACACACACGAGATTTGCAAGATTTGCGAAGGTTTCTAAGACGTAATTCGCCAATCTGCCGGGGCGCTGGCCACGCCACTTGCCCTTTGCCTTTTTTTCCTTATATCATGCTTTCCACACAGACGCGACCAAACACGTCCGCGCCGGGAGATAGTTCCCGCACCATCACAGTCCACGATGTTCAGCCCGTTCCAGGAGCCTCTGACGACGTCCCAATAGAATCTGCGCCAGAAGGTACACTGCGACTGCGCGGTGGTCCGCGTAGTCGCCAAAGGGTTGTGTGGGACGAACGGGTGGTCGACAACGAAAACTGTGGCAGAAAGAAGTCCAAGAGTGCGCTTGGAGTATGTCGGGACTCTTTATCCTCCTGATTTTGTCGTTGTAGTCTGCTGCATATATCATAAACCCAAGGACTTTGACGAGTCTTCGTCAGAGTCTTCTTCATCAGAGTCAGAATCGGACACGTCGGACGATGGCCATGCCAGACCACGGTACGCTCCCAACTGCCGCCACCGCCACCACCAACACCCCATACCTCACCCTAATGGCGAAGGCACATCTGGAGATGGAGATGGTTTACGAACTGGTGACGAGAGCGGTGGTGATGTGGTTCACCAAATCGAGAACTCACATGAATCCAATGCATATGAAGTCCAACCTTCACATTCGAAGAAAGGAAAAGGTCGTTCCGATGGTAAGATTCCGACGCCTTCTTCAGCTATTTTCATGTTTTTAATTGTACCAAAGGTTGACAACTGGTTACTGGATCCGCCTCCAGTCTTATCCGTCAGTACATACACTGTATCGCAGCACTGCACGCTCCACTTTGTTCTACCTTCGCCTAATACCTTCGCCTGTCTTTTCATATTCTTCGCTCAAAGTATCCGCTAGGAGCTGCTGTCACATGTGCATTAGAAACTACATAATCGAGCCCTTGTAACTTTCTAGACCATCCACTTGTATATACAAGGAAGCAATTTGACTCCGCCGCTCGTTCCTCCGCTCTCATGCGCTGTTGAACTGCTCAGTACTCAGACCTGTCCTAGTATATCCTTTTCAGCAACACTACTGACGTTTCTCTACGACTTCATTATTGAAGAAATGCCCCTCGCATTAGGCGTTCATGTCTGGATAGAAGTCGACGGCATTCCCCTTCCAGAATACCAAGTACAGATGGATCGTCGCCGTACGATGTGCTTCATACCTAGCCAGGAGGGCAAGGTACTTGATCTTGTCAACTTGACATGTGTGTGTGACCATTGACCTGCCACTCTATAAGAAATTCTGCGTCCGTTTCCAGAGCGCCACACACCCTCCAATATCAGCACTGAGGGGCAATATCTACTTGGATGGTTGCACCAGTCCTCCTTCTATTTTATACAGAGACTAATCCCACTCCCTTCCGCCAACTACACAGGCATTACTTCCGGTGCCGGCTTACTTCTTGACACAGATGTCCACGCCACCACCATCAGCGGCCAAGCTCGCTGGGAGGGTCTGGAGTCGCCCTTCCAATTCGCCAAGCTGCGCACCACCGACAACGACGACGAGGCCTGCACGGACGAGATCCGTCTGCGGGAACTGGGCACAGTGCGAGTGCGTATCAGTCAATCAAGGCTTCGGGTTGATTATCCTTCGGCCTCCTTCTTTCTCTGACGGAGCACGAGATAGGTGCAGATCGAATGGGTGAACGTCGTTCGGCCGGAGATGTGGCGTCCTTCCTCGACCAACGTCTCTTCGAACCAGCCCGTACACGAGAGATCGAAGAAGGCTTCTGCTCATTGTACTTCGCTTGGAGAGGTGCAGGTCGCGCGTCCTAAAACCTGGTACTCGACGACCAGAATTCCATTCGTTGAACCAATGGATTTCGTATTTCAGTACGCCCCATTAGGTCTGCTGTTGCGATACAACACCTTCACCATAGCAGGGCACCTAAGCTGACTCGTCACATATTTTAGATTGGCTACAAGCTCAGGATGTTATTCCTGCACCATTGGTTCCAACCTCCTCTAGCTCTGGAAAGCGTCGTCATCGTTCTGAGGCGGAGGTTGGTGATGATGGTTCTGAAGACACTGTTTCTGAGCTGCTGGATGAAAAAGAAGCGGCAATTTACCAACGTCTCAAGGTGAAAGATTGACTAAAGTGTCCACGCCCCGATGTTTCTGTTGACGTCATTCTGCCCAAAGGCCAAAATAGCAGATCGTCAGCAAAATAAACGTCGTAAGATGGTCAAAGAAGAACCGAGTACTGCCTCAATCCCGGTATTTACCAGTCCACCTGAAACCATTGATCTGACAGGCAGTGATGATTGATAATGATATTGTCTTTCTTCTATATAAATATCCTTTTATTCATTCTCATTTCATTCTGTTCCCGTCATAGTTGTTTTTTTTTGGAATATCGTGCATGTATGAGTATTACGATGCAGTCTGTGATCTATGTACGTTGAAGTCTATCTTATCTAAAAAAATTTTCGTTATCATCTATACATCGGACCTATTCACCAGAATATTTTAGCAAGAAATCCTTGTAAATCAAAGCCATTCTACAGTCTAGAGAAAAAACCGGTTATTGGGAGGCTAAAGCTGTGCGAAAGAAAACTGACCCCGGGTGGCTTGGATGATATGTCGTAAGTTACACGGTTTACGCCAGCAACCTCGTTTGTGATCCGAGAAGATATACGTCGGAGCACCTCTGGCGGAAAGACGAACCTAACCCAGATAGATGAGCGAGGGTATTCAGTGGCATGCGATCAAGTCTCACCAATCAGCAGTCATAAAGTCTTGGGTCGTGACAGCGCGCAGAGTTATGACCTAAAACATAACATTGCCTTCCAGTCAAAGAGAGAGGAAACAACCGACTTGCCTGCTCGTAAGTCCTTTTATCACCCTGGACGCCGACTGCCCTTACGGGAAGCAGCACAGCGAAGGCTTGGCTTATTTTTTGGTACAGTCCTGCATTACGAATTTCCTCAATGTAGATATGATCGGCCTGTTGGGCGATTTTCACTTGTTCACGCGTCACAGGGCCTAGAATACGAACGGCCAGACCAGGACCCGGAAATGGGTGGCGGCTCACAAGGTGGGAGGGTATGGATAGCAACCGGCCTAATTCGCGAACCTCGTCTTCAAACCGAAACATTAATTAGCAGTCTAGACAGGAGGATTAGACACACGCACCCTTGAAGAGCTCACGCAATGGCTCTATGAGTTTCAGTTTCATGTCGGCGAGGAGGCCACCGACGTTATGATGTGTCTTAATTGTTGCACTGGGTCCCTTGAAGCTGATGCTCTCTATGACATCAGGATATAAAGTTCCCTGTAATAACCATTCGACCCTTCCCAGCGCCTGCCCTCCATTCTTAGCGAGCTCTTCCTCTGCGAGGGCTTCGATTTTCGCGGCTTCCTCTTCGAAGATATTGATAAATGTGTTACCAATGATCTTGCGTTTTTGTTCAGGATCTTCCACGCCAGAGAGTCGATCGAGGAAAAGATCCGAGGCATCAACGATTGTCAATTTGACACCCAAATCTTCTGAAAGCATTTTGTGGACTTGTGCGGCTTCATTCATGCGGAGCACGCCATTGTCAACCATAATGGCATGAAACCTATCACGGGTTCAGCAAGAAAAACACACGGGCGAGTGGATCCAAACGCCGACCGTTCGCCAATGGCCTCATGCATTAGTTTTGCTGCAACCGTGCTATCCACACCCCCGCTGACGGCTCCAATCACTCGACCCTTCTCACCACATAGCTCACGTATACGGTCAATCTCTCGCGAGACGAAACTTTCCTAATCGTGGTGTGAGTTAATGCTCCGAATTCAATGAATAAGACAGGCTACCATGGTCCAGTTGGGCCTAGACTGACAGATGTTTAGAATGAATCGACCAATGACTTCACGGCCCCGCGGTGTGTGAGTGACTTCAGGATGAAATTGGATTCCAAAGAATGGTTTTGAGCTGTGTGCAATGGCAGCGTATGGCGCTGTGTTTGTCCGACCGATCACATGAAAGTCTTCTGATGGATGGTGAAGCTGATCACCATGAGACATCCAAACCTAGAATCACCAGTTGTATACATCGCTAGAAATGATTGTTCCAAGCATACTATTCTTACCTCAAGCTCCTCTAAGCCATCAAATAATTGATCAGCAGATTCATGACCCGGCCCCATCTTTGTGATATGAAGCTGCGCAAAGCCATATTCTCGATGGTCACACTTATCCACTTTCCCCCCGAGGTTCCATGCTATTTCCTGAAACAAGGTTGTCCTCCCAATGTCCATACATGTACCGTTTTGACTTACTTGTAAGCCATAGCAGATTCCAAGGATAGGAACTCCCATGTCAAAAACTTCAGGGTCGACATGGGGTGCGTCTGCGTCATAGACAGAATAGGGAGAACCAGAGAGGATTATTCCTAGTAGTGCAGAGTATACCTCAAGGACAACAGGTCAATGGGAATCCTAGAATTTACCTTGAGGCTTCCAATTTAAATCCTTGATCTTCTGGGTACATGGCATAAGTTCTGCATATACATTAAGCTCACGACATCGCCGTGTTATAAGATGTGAGTACTGCCGCGAATGAACTTCAGCTTCAAATCAAGAGAATGGTTACATACTTGAGAACCGAAATCAAGTATAAGAATAGTATCGAAAATAGTATTCATTGTTGTACGCAAAAGCTTTTTTTGGATTCTGACTCTGAGTTTTAAAAAGAACGCGTTACAAATATTACAATTACAACCAAGTTCAAACATGACCAATAAAGTTCAGGTCTGAACAGGCGCCTGACCACGTCCTCTTCCTCTGAATCCGCGAGAAAATGCTCCTCGACCGACAAACTGAGGATTGAATCCTCCTCTCCCCATTGAATACCCTCCTCCTCCTCCTCCCCGAGCAATATTTGGGTTGAAGGCTTGCCCTCCACGAGGATGTGGTTGCCCGAACCCCCCTCGAACATTAGATGCAGCTGGTGTAGTTCCTGGTCGGCTTGTTTCCCCTCTTCGATTTAACGAAGGATTCGGAAGCCCAGCGTTGATAGGTTGTCCGGGAGTGGTCACATGGCCATTTGTAACGTCCCCAGTCTGAGAAATTGGCCGCCGCCCACTTGTTGCGGCATTAGGCACAACTGGTGAAGTTCCAGGTCGATTTGTTTCCCCTCGTCGATTTGACGAAGGATTCGGAAGCCCAGCATTGATCGTTTGTCGGAAGTTATTTACATGGCCGTTTGTAGCTTCCCCAGTCCGGGAAAGTGGCCGACGTCCGCTTGTTGCAGCCCCGTAGGAGAGGGACGGTGATGCTACGCCACGTCCTCGATGGGGGTTCATCATAATTTGCATGGGAGAGTGGGGTCTGTGGCATTTATAGGCATCAATGAGTGATAGCGAGAATATATTGATATATTACTCACTGGTGAGGAGCTGGTCGAAAACCTGATGCTGGTGGATGTCCACCGCGCCCTCTCGATGCAGGATGTGGGCCTATCCTCGGCTGAAACGGGACCGAAGGAGCCGTTCGTTGATTGCGGGTCGACATGACGAACTGAGGATGGGTAAGATTGAGGCAAGAGTTGAAAGAACAAGTCGACCCGCGGTATTGCGAACATCTGTGCTCATTATCTCTCAGTTCTGTAAATGCTGCGTATCAGCAGATGCAATACGTACCTGCCCCGCAAGTCTGTCCCTGACAAGAAGGGGACATCCCATACGATGTCCATCGAGGAATTATTCAACCCAATCACGACTCCTTTCGCACACAAAGGAACGCCTCCAGAATCTTGCACCATGGTCACCCGATCACCCAAGGCAAACCGCTGGTTTTGTAATCTATACATGGCGTGTGATGGTTTCAACACGGCTTGCCGCGGAATACCCTTGACGATGGCTTTCTTAATAGACGACGGGGATTTGTTCTGATTGAAACCATCCGCGAGTTTTTCAATTTCAGCTATGGTTGCCTAAGTATGTCATCCAAATGAGAAAAAAAAAGTTAAAGATGAATTCGTTGTGAATCACCGTATTCAGCTGATCACAATACAGAGACACAGGTTCGAAATCACGGACGCCCTGAGCATTCAGCCAGGCACGGATCTCCTTGATCTGACTATCTCCATCTCCATGGAACATGTCAGAGGCTTGCACCATGTCTATTGATAGGACATGAGCACTGCTGTCAAAATATAAAAGCAGGACATACTATCGCCTCTAAGGTCCAACTTCGAGAACACCAAAGGGAATTTGTTCTGAAGGTATGTGAGGCTTGTCTCTATGAGAAACATGTTTCTGGATGCAAACCTTATAATCTTCTATTAGTTGAATTGCCTTTTCGCTGTATTCCCACCCTCTACCATTCGCTGACTTCTGGGAGTAATCGAGAACTTTCATACTTTTGGCTTCAAACTTCAGACTGAGTCCTAGATTGCTCTTCTGTCCATCCGAAGCGATAACCATGAAGCTCGATGTGATCCTCGACAGGGCCAGATTAGAAATCCCAAGCCTCTCCGAAACACGGAAGGATGGAACGTATCGACTAGGGCTTCGGACATTGACGACTGTCTTAAACCTCTCGTTCTCAGCTTGATCTGAAGGGAAGTACTAAATGACAAGATAAACGTCAGGGGAGATTTAAAACCGAGCCATAGGCATGACTGACAGCGAGTATCACAGATAGAGTAGTCTCAGTGGTCTCCGAAACTTGCGCAGCTACACCATAGCCATGTTCGCCCAAGAAAATTATTTTGCTTCCAGCTGGAAACTCTTCATGAAGAGGGGGTGCATCTTTTTCAAGAAAGCGTGGATCTTCAGACTCCACTCCAGTGATTGTCAATTGAGCGACCTGCTCAGTTTCTTTGTCTTCGGTTTCGTACTCTTTGATCAAAGCTCCGGAATCCAGGCGTTTCAGGCCTACATACGAAAGGTCAATTTTGAAGTCTTTAGAAGTAAACGAGTGGTTAACCTTTTAATGGTTGGACGTGCACGAGGATGTCCGTTTGTCCGATGATTACGCCATATCTCTTCGAGTACATGGACTCGATTCTCTCTGTCTTACGTTGCCACCAATGTAGGGCCTCTTGCCCATGAGGATTGGCTAGGATCTTCTCCTGGCCCTTGCCAAAATTAACTTTCTCATGTCGGAACAACGAGTCGGATACGGCAACGACTAAACCTTCTTGTAAGAACGGCCAGCCAATGAATGTACGCTTGCCGACCATCTCCTTCGCAACGTCTTCCGTTTTCTTACCCTCAAACCGATTTTCGATATGAACAACCATGGATTTGTTGCGGCTTTCTGATTGGAACACGTTTACACCGTGGTAACCAAGCTGCGCGGTATGAGGAAGAGTCTCCAGTGACGGGAAACCAGCTAGGGCTGATGAGCCCAGAAAGACACCATCACAGAGGCCCTCGACAAGGTGAAGTCCATCAAGAGTAGGCAGATCAAACGGCTCCATAATACATTGACATCGGTGAATGTCAGGAAAGAACCCTGGCAGTGAGGACGGATATGTAATGGATTGTTCTGAATCATGAATGAACCTTGTGCTGGTGCCAATGGTATTTCGATTTCTTTCTTCTGCAGTCAGCAGATGCTCTCTTGCTGTAAAAATGTTTAACACAGTGTAAAAAGAAGAGAAAGAGAAGTAGATCGTACTAGACATGGCTTTCAATAGACGGTCCTCGGTTATGAAAGGAATTTTTACAATGGCTTCCCACTCTTGTTTCTTGCCATTCAGGTCCTGCTCGAACTCTTTGGGGTAGAAGTCAATGATGGGTGACTCAGTATCACTCATTAATTCCTGAGCGCAAATGGCATAAATAGTGGGTTGAGTCCGTCAAGTTTAAATGCTTACCCTGTATGCAGCTGGAATCTGGTCCCTGCTTGCTTCGGGTAAGACACCCATCAGCTGTTCGAAAGGTTTAAAGGGTGTTCCAAGTGTAAACTCAAAATGCATCTGGTCCACTCCCTTTAAGTCTGTATACAACGTGTTCTTTCAGCGCCCACGAAAGAAATAAAAGGATTTCTCGAAACATACCTGATATCCGTGGGGCATAGTGATAATCGTAAAACCATCCCCAGGAAGCAACACCACTATAGTAATAATGCATAACCCACTGCAAGCCCTCCGCATATCGATAAATCAACCCGCCAAGCTGTACAGGATCGTCGTAGTTCATCTCAAGTTTTTCCTTGCGAGTGCACCCTGCTTAGCTTGGAAAAGTGAAAAGTGATTAAAAAGACGTACTCGATAGTAATCCTTTTTCCACCCATCCATCTTTTCTTTTAATTTCTTCTCGTATCTCTCATCAAAATCGCCCTCCTCATCGTCCTCCATGACTTTCATCTTACCATACTTCTTGAGAACCCTGTCTACAGCACTCTCTGCTTCTGACACGTCTGCCTCTTCTGCGTCATCGTCGTCCTCCCATTCACCGTCATCTGAGTTACCGCTACTACCATCAACTACGGAGTCAAACATTTGAGTAGGAAATCGAAACGAAACAACATTCTGATCCTGCTCATATTCGTCCCATGCTAGTGAAAGATGTAGGTCTTCTGCTAGTTTTGTGATAAAGGTCCGATCACGAGCCGGGAAGGTGTTTGGCATGGCGAGACGAGCTATCCGTAATTGTGAAGACGGAGTCTTCCGATTCGAGATTATAAAATCTTTCACTTGGTCGTATATTTGCCGCTGGCTCTTCGTCAAAGCTTGCAAGTGGATCAGTACACCGGTGCGGTAAGGAATAATGCCTTCTATAAGCTCACTTTGAGGACCCTTCCTCATTGCCTCCTCAATCGCCTGTATTTCTTTTGAATGTTTTCCTTTGAACCAGTTCATATCCATGTTTTCTTTTTCGAATGACTCCCTCTCTGTCAAAGATAGCTCGTCTAGAATTACCTGTAATCTCTGAGTGTTAATGACGCCACTTTCATTCAGGTATCCATCTGGCAGCCAATCAGGTCAGTGATAACTCCAAAGGAGTGAGAAATGCATACCCATGCTTGGTAAAACTCTCTTGTAGATATCGAAAAGCTTTTCCAGCCCGTTTTCGTGAATATGTATATCAGGAAGATTGGGGAGAAAATCGTTGCCGACGAAGACAGCGAATAGGATGAAATCGTCAATGACACGCTCCAGGTTATACGGGAATGATAATGCAGGTTCAACATCTCGGAACTCATGGTCTAGATATTCTCGTAGCAACGAAAGATGTAGAAGAAAGAAGTTTTGTTGCTCTAAACTATAGAATCCGTTAGTGGAAGTGGCCGAATGATAGGGACGGTCATGCGTACCTCGAGTTCCCTTTCTTCCTAGCAGGGCCAAATTTCACTTCCTCTCGCAACAAACAAAAATGCGGGTCATGGCTTAGTAATCCGAGCATGATAAGATCGGCGTCCAACCCATATAGACAATGCCGTACGTTGGGATTGTAGTCAGGCTGGGCCTTGGCAAGCCGGATGTACTCCATGATCTTATGTTCACCTTCCCCCGGAACTTCATGACCTGAGAGGACAACCTCAACTTCCCTCCATGCTGCGTCTTCAGTAATCTTTTTGTTGACGAAATATCGCAGCTGCTCAGACAATTTCGTCATAAACGGTGTTCCTGTAACCCAACCAGTGAGTGGAAGCCAATACCAAAGCAGTAAACCCGAACCAGGGGTTATACAATTGCTGTCAAAAGCTTTCTCTTTGGGTAACTTCTCTCCATTACGCAACGCCTTGTCGCGAACCTCTTTAGCCTCCTTGGCAGTTCTAAACCTCCTACTTCGTTGTTGGTTCATTTTCGCTCGGGGTGCTACGCCGTCCACGGCCATGAAGAAGAGTTTCTTCGGCTTAATCTTACCGAAGAGATGATCGACATAGGTGAATATCGAGGTGAAAATCTGTTCTTCTGATTGTCGAAAATGTGCGTTCTCATCATTGGGATGTGAACCTATATCAACTTGCTCTCTGAGTTTACACCTCTAATCGTCATGCTTTCAACGCACAATTGTGTATAATTCCATTAAAATCGAGATATAAGTTATCTATAACAAATAAAGAGTCAGGCTTCATTATAGAACGTTGGGGCTGCCAATGTACCAAATTCTGGAATCTTATTCTCCTGGATGAGTTGTGAGGTGAGTGGATAACGTTCACTACAAACCAAGTCTAGATTATTGTAAAGTTGTGATTGTAGTAGCAATGAACTTACGAAACATAACGAAAGAACTAGGAGGGATCGGTTAGTATGATGCGTAGGACCAAAGCACGACAGCAGACCTTTGGAATTCCTTAGAGATGATCATCAGACATAGGACAGAAAGATACTACTACTATGACAGACTCACCCATGATGTGAACAAGAGCAAGGTGCTGGGCCGTTACGCAAGAATCTAAGTATAATATTGTTACAGTCACCTGATATACTTATGTCACTCCGCCACTCCCCATGAGTACAACCAATACTATTGCAGCTACCGCCCCAGGCATAGCAAAGGTACTTAAGCCAGCCAGGAAACAAGTTAAACCAGGCCAAGTTGAGAAGAAGGAAACTCCCCAGACTGGGAAAGAGTATAGTATGCCCATCGCACGTCTTCCCCAGACCCCCTACTTAACCTCTACATAGACATCTGGTATAACAAATGGGCAGGCGGTGATCGTGAAGACAGCTACTCAAAGTAAGTACCATGTATCATTTTGATATAATTGTTTATAACCCATGTGCTATCACGCAGTAAGGTCAAATCGCAGACGCGATGCCACATTCGCAAGGATGTCGGTTATACTCGAGCCAATACCACAGGCATCAAATACTGTTGTCTATTCTTTGCGCGTGGATGCTGCCCGTACGGGTATGAGTGCGAGTATTTACACGTCCTACCTGACCCTGCCACCGCGTTGCCTGATACAAGTAAGGATTGCTTCGCTCGGGACAAGTTTTCCGACTATCGCGATGATATGGGTGGGGTTGGAAGTTTCACCAGACACAATCGAACATTATACATCGGCAGGATCAAAGAGACAGGAGATGGAAAAGAAACGGAAGAGGTGGTTGTCAGACACTTTAAAGAATGGGGTCCCATCGAACGCGGTAAATGTTACCCACCGATATAAAGATTGGCTTCCTCCTGACCTTTTTTATCTAGTACGAGTACTTCAACACCGTAGCGTCGCCTTTGTTACATACGAATCTGAACTAAGTGCCCAGTTCGCCAAGGAGGCCATGGCATGTCAATCACTCGATAACGACGAAATTTTGAATGTTCGCTGGGCAACGGAAGATCCGAATCCTACGACAAAAGTCCTTGAAAAACGCCGTCTAGAAGAGTGGGGACAGGAAGCTATATCCAAGAAGCTGCAGGAAGGCGGTCATGAAGAGTTTGTAGATGCTGTGCGGAGTATCAAGGCGTTAGAGGAAGGCCTCACTTTAAGCGATGGAGAGGGTCCGCTTGAAGATGATGCAGACGAGCCACAATTCAAGAGAAGAAAGGTCGACCCCGTTGAGTCGCAACCAACGTCGGAGGAGCCACAAAAGCCCACGGGCCTACTTAGTGCGGATACGCTAGAGGGACTGCGATACTTTGCGGAAATCCGGAAACGAAATGGCGCTGTTTCATCTCGGAATGGGCCAAAAGCTTTTGGGAGTTTAATAGATTATGAGAGTGATGAGGACTAGTTGTATTCATGTTTTCATTATAACATATGTTAAAAAATTCCGATCAGATAGGAAGGTAATGCTGAGCTTGTAGCGCAAAAATGACTGATGGAAATTGCAATCACGCTTGAACGTCTTCCCGTGCGCCGCCACTGCCACCCTCCTCGCCTTCGTATAATCCAAGTCCAGCCAGTCTCCGTGCCTCCTCCTCTTCTCGTTCTTCTTCCCGTTTCGCTCTGTACTTATCCAGGTCCCAATCGTCACCTGATATGTCATTAGACCTCTCTCATTTTGATATCCAAAGGTGTGAATTTATTACCTCCAGTTTCATCTTCGTCTTCGAACCACTCAGGGTTGTATTGGAACTAACAAGGGAGTAAGTACGAAAAAGAAAGGCGAGTAGTCTAAAGTTGACACGTACTAGATCTCTTCCACTCATGCCAGTGGACTTGCCAGCCGCGGCTTGTGTTTCTTTCGCTTTCTTTAATGCCTCGGCCTCGACGGCCTTTTTGTCCTTTCTGTTTTGTTTCCACTTTGCAAAAGTCTCGGGCGTGACAGGTGTAAGATTTGTCCCTAGCTTGTGCCGCTGAGATTACGGAATAATCAATGAATATCTTTTCACTTTCGTGATCGATATTATAAAGCACCTCAGTTTCAAGGAATTCCTCGATGGATAGTGTGTTTGCCTTCTCGGCTTCTTCTTTGGCTTTCTTCTCGGATTTAAGGACAAAGCCTGGCGGAAGAGCGTGTCGATATTGACAATTATCCCCTGCAGAGAAGCTGAGTCGTTAGTAGTCAAGCAATGTTATACATATGTTGACCGTTTGGACATTGCCAGAACCACCCATACCGTCGAGACTCAATCGCCTCAATAAAATATTTACAGACGATCTGTCATCGTTTTTAAGAGATTACAAAGAATATAATGGTGTTTTCTCACATCTGTAGTTGTCCTTGGATTACCGGCCTTGGACAATACAACGCTGCGAAGCTTCTCATCATCCCATTTGTCCATCGTGTCTGCAGGCATCATGAGCGCATGGATTCCGGCCAGATCTGAATGCGCACCGTTCTCATCTCTGGTGTCCGAATACACATCCTTCTTGTCCACCTTGCGTCCCACATTCAAGTCGTGAGAGAATTTACATCGACTGCCCTGTTCGAGTATGAAATCATCGTAGGGGGGATATCAATAATAAGTCAACTGATAACTTAATTACTACGACTTGAAGGTGTACATGCCTTCTCACAAGTTCCCGCTTTGAAAAACGCACAGAGGACTGTCTTGGGATCTATTCAAGATACGTCAATATGGACAAGATCACCTCCCCGTCAAAGCATTCACCAACTCCAAAAGGCACCTTCTGAGTTTGCACAGGTTTAAAAAGCTCAGCAGTCTCTTTCTTCCGTTTCTCTTCTTCGGCCTTCTGCTGCGCCTTAAGCTCCTTTTCGCGTTCCTTGGCCAGAGTTTCCTTACTCTTCCCTGCTGTGGAGGCTTGCTTCTCCATCATTTGTACTTGCTTCTGTACTTTTCCACCCTTTTTCTGCGATGGAAGAAATTAATAGATAGTCAGCAGGAAATCATACATTAGTTAGACTAACATTCTTCATGCCAAACGTCTGAAGAGTGGATTGAGTTCATGAATTGTTCATTGCAGTTCCATGCGTGTAACAGACCTTGTCGACCGCAACCTTCGACGAACTTGAAGCGGGTTGCTTCTTAGGCGGCATTTTGAACGGATGAGCGAAACCAAGAAAGTCGAGATTCCAGGTGAACCTAGGAAAGCGATGTGGAGTCAAGTCACGTCAGTTGTGACGAATTCACGCGACGTGTGACAACACATGGCCATGATATCTAAACTTCGCGCAAGCTTTTTGGATGTCAAGTCGTGGACTCAGTACTAACCCGGGGGACTAATATTAATTGACTGTAATCGGTTTCATGTTTTTCACAGGCGAACAAACTGTCCAACTTATGCGTCAAGCGCCTGCGTTATCTCACGGTCTCACGAACGATTGCCAACGCCGAGAATATCCGAAGTACATTTTACTCTGGTATACATCATTTTGACACGACAAATGTGGCCGTGTGTGTGCTGTTATATGCCTCAGTTGGTTGAAGCTATACACCATAAAACTGGTCAGACAGTTTGTAACACGTCAATTGTATAAAAAAAGGTGGGTTAGGTCACGAGACTGTCACGCGAGCGAATTATGCGCTGTGCGCCACCGCGTCCCGGACGTCCAGACAGTGTACTCGTGTGACAGTCTCGTGATTTTGACATTCAACATCCAACTAATTCTCTGACCAAGACATTTATTCCAAGTAGATGTCCCTTGGAATGTTAGAATAGACACATTGTATACAGAAACACTATCACAGTAATCCAGTGCTCCTCAATGCCTCCTATAACCAAATCCACCTTGGCTTGGATGACGCCAGCGACCATGTCACTGGTGTATGTGTCCAGTATCACACAGATCTTACAAATATGGGTGAATCACTTGATATGGTCCAATGATACCTATCTGTATATATCATTTCAACCACCCATAATATATATATTGATTATTGTCATTTGCATATGACCTTGCCAATGACACATTTCCATTCTTGATTTTTTTCAAATTGTCATTTCTCAGTCAATTTTTGATAGATTCATCTGAAACTTTGAAAAAGAATTTTTCTTGGTGCTCCCAACCGTAGAAGCTCTAAATATTTCTATTTAAAAATGCATTTTTTAGCCAACCCAACAGTCTACCCTACCTGTATCAAAGAGCTGTGGAGCTCAAACTGGTCATTCAAAAATTCTGAGAATAATCACAGATCTTGCATAGTATTTCTTGTTTGTGCTGGAATTTTTTTTTAGACCCAATCATAAATGTGTAGACTGAGTAATTAATAATTTGAGATTATGAAGTACCACTGTGGTTCACTTGCATGTATGTTGTACAACAAAGCTCTAAAGGGTCTAAAAATATTCCAGCACAAATATAAAATACTATTCAAGGTCTGTGATTATTTTCAGATATTTCAACATCCAGTTTGAGTTCCAGATCAATTCAATACAGGGTGAGCTGTTGAGTTGGCCAAAAAATGCATTTTAAAATAAAATAAAAATTTGGGGCTTCTATTGTTGAGGGTACCAAGGCAATAATATACAGGAAGGATCATGGTTTAAGTTTCAGACGAATCTGTCAAGAACTAACTGAGAAATGGTTTGAAAATTGGCTCCAAATAAGAATGGAAATGTGACATTGGTCATGTGCAAATGACAATAAACCAAAATCGACAATGCATACAGTTTACCCGAACCTTCGGGCTCACAATGTGACGTGACATGTCACAACTATATAGTTGTGCGGTCATTTAGCAGCCATTCCACAACCGCCATGATTATCTCGAAGAAGAACAGACGCACTATCTACGAGAATCTCTTCAAAGGCATGTACTCGCCTAATATCTCCTACTATGTCCGCTCAAATTTATGCTAATTCCCTTTCAGAGGGTGTGCTCGTTGCGAAGAAAGACTTTAATGCACCCAGACACGACGATCTCGACGTGCCAAATCTAGAGGTCATCAAGGCGATGCAAAGCCTTACATCCAGAGGCTTCGTCAAGACGCAATTCTCCTGGCAATACTATTACTACACCCTCACCAGTGAAGGACTGCAGTACCTCCGTGACTGGTACACATTCTTTCATGCTATAACACCATATTTTGTATTCTGAACTACATGTTTTTATTGTGTGCCAGGCTCCACCTTCCAGTCGAAATTGTCCCCGCAACCCACAAAAAGGCCGTCCGCCCCCAACGGCCCGCGGGTATCCGCGCGGGCGGTGACGGTGCATATCGTGCACCACGCGGTGACAGGGATGACTACCGTCGCCGCGATGATGGGCCAAAGAAGGAGGGTGCCCCTGGCGAGTACAGGCCGCAATTTGCTGGTGTTGGCCGGGGCGCACCAAGAGGGTAGTTGACTGTTACAGGGGGTGTATCAAAAAACCATAACTGGCTTTGTATTCATTTATGTTACCATGCATTTATGCATTCATGCCTGTCTGCTTTGCTTGACGCAACTTTGATATAGTGATGATAGACTGATGGTTTTCTCTCATCCAAAGTATTTTACAGTATTAAGGAGACCTGGATGCGATGAACGTTTCCTCTCGTCTATGATTTGCCCCGTGAACGAACTGGAAGGATTGCTTCATTTAAAGATGGCTTAGAGGTAAGTGACCGTAAATCTCTTACCTCGTCTTTCCACATGTAGGTCCACCACTAATAAACAAGGTTGCTCTTGCAGACACCAACTTATCAATAATCCCCATTAACCCCGGGTCCATATCATCCACGCCAAAACCCTTGGCCTCAAGTCCATCTACTCGGAGCTCATTGACTAGATTCGTTAATTCCGTGCCATGAAGCTGTGGTGCCTTCTTGAATGCTGCCTTGAAATCCTTCATCACCCTGTGGTGTCCTTCGCTCACGTGAAAGGTGCTAGAGTGAGGTTTGTCCGGGCCGTCAGTTGGGTAGTCGGTTGCGAGATATACGGCCGTAAGTTTGATGTTTTTATCGAGTAACGAGATGATAGTGGAAACGAGTAACGGTGCACAAGATAAGAGTGAAGATATGGGTACTTGCTCCATTCGCCAGTGTACAGCGATGAACGGTTGGAGACGAATCGATAATGACTCCGCGACCTTCATCCACCGGTTGGCATAAGGAAGAACTCTGTCTGACCCGAGGGTAAAGACATCATGACGGAACTCCCAATTGAAGAGCAAGACGTCAGGCTCTCTTGACTCGGTGTCGTTGAATCTTCTGGACTCCATAGCTATAACCGGCGAGGACAAAGCCGCTATCATTCCCTGCCCGAAGTAGAACAGATCATCTCTCAAGCTTCCGGAGTGGTGCACAACAGCAGAAGCATGAGGGTAAATATACACAGGCGAGAAGTGCCCAAAGTGGAGATTACTTGCCCGACTGCGCAAACAATGATTGTGAGACATCTTGGCCGGATCACGAGACGTGGAGATGGCCACCTCAGCGTTCTTTAGATCGCTGAGATCGGAAGCGTTGAACGTGATAAGATCCACAGTGTTCCGTTGCGCAGGCAGGACTTCAATCACTTGAGCTCTAGGACTCTTCCCTCGCATAGCAACCCATCGACGAAACATACCAAACGACACCTGTGCTTGATGAAACTTTGCTAGGTCGTAATAAAATCCAAAGTCCCATTTAGAACAACTACCCATCCTGCTCCGCCCGACATTCGGAAGGACAAGTGTGCGGTTGAGTGTCTGGGCGAGATGAGATAGCTGGAGGAGGTGGCGTCTAGCTTTCGACTCCTGTTCACCTATGAAAGTCGGGAGAAGAAGTCGGCAGGGGGTAGTATTACAGAATTCATTATCTAACACAGGATCGCTCAAGGAGTGCTGTAGCAAATGGTTCTGAAAGGTTTCAATAGGGAGACGTGTTACCTTCGGAGGCCACTGAGATGAGCGCGTAGATGCCTCCGTCAAACGTTCATCCGCGTCTAACGACCTCAGCTTATCCAAGATGCTTCTATCCACACGCGGAGGTGAATCTCTGTACGCCATTTGCATGGGAGCGGTGGCCTTAAACGCAGTGGTGGGCTGAACTCGAGAACTTATTGAATACGAGCCAGTCCAGAGACTGATGATAACGGCAAAGACAAAAATGAAAATAGTAAGCATGAGCTTCCACAGACAAGAACGTCGACAACGGTAAAGCCGCATCATATGACACAGATTTGAGGAGCAACACTGTCGAACGTGGTGGACTATAAGCGGAGTTTGGTATTGATTGTTTTAAAGCCTTACGTAATCACTGATGAAAAGTCCCAAGCCACACCAGGAAAACCTGAACTCACCTAAGTACACTTAAAGTTCCATAAATCCACTAATAAAGTGGCGTTTCCCTTGGTGGTCTGGCCTTTAAGAAATAGCTAAGCTATATCTAATATCTAAGGACTTTATCATGTGTAAGTAAACACTTCAAAATTGATTATAAATCCCCTTAAGGACAGTCTAAGTTGGTTAAAAGGGGATCATGTTTTTCTGATGTAACTGTCTTTAGCTTACATAATGTAGCACTTAAATAGGCAAGAGAGAAGAAGAAAAAGGGGTGCAGCATTCTTTATGTGTCCCAACAACGCTGAGGAGCCTTCGATGCCTACAAAAAAGTCACCAGCGGAGGATATACAAGTCGCAATGAGTCTTACTCGCGCTCTGTTCTGTCTAGGGGACGAAAGTCCAGCGGCGCGACGGGAAGCACGCTCTTGCATTTTGTTGCGAAGAATTTTCTGGAAAAAGTGGTTAGATTGAGACCAATACCATGGGGACAACTCCTACAGAACTAGGTAGGTCAGGATGAGAATCCCCATCGGTTCTCTTAATTGTATCCGGGGTCGAAACTCTCGCACCGCTTTCTTGTGACTGTAGATTCAAAATTCAAAAAGATTTTTAAAGCAGTTGGTTACAATGCGCCGGAGATACAGGTTTTACATACCAGTGGAGAGGCCTTTCCAGATATTTGAACGTCCGGGAGCGTCCGGGATGGAGTGACAAGCCGTCTGGAATTTACAGTTGGAGTGCGCGAGGGTTTTCCGCGAGGGGTAGGACTTCTGACAGGCATTCGTGGATGGAAAGGTCCGGAACGGGGTTCGTCAGGTAGAAGAAGAGGCCTAGAGGATTCGTCCGTGGGAGAGACTAGACAAATAGATGAGAAATGAATATAACACATAAAACTGACGAAACGCAAAGTCCTAGAAGGTTATATTCTTTGCAGTTCCCAAAGGGCACTCTCGACGCTCCATTGTATCAGCTCACCCTCCAGTGGTCATGGACTAAACACACAGCGAATATTATGAAGGACAGCAATAACACCGCCCCGATTCCCTGGGACCAAGCACAATTTCTCTCCTTACCGCCACTACAACTCAGATATAAAACCACCCAATTCCTCGCTACCACTGGCTTCTTCCACTCCTGACGCCACCTCACAGCTTCCTCTTCCACACCTGCTCTCATCATCTTCTGACATTCACACCGTGAACACTCGCCATGAACTTTGATTTTTTAAACAATTTTGAAAATCCCCCCATTACTTGGCTGGTGTGACATGACATAATAGAGTGAGATTGTAAATTAGCATGATATGTTGTAAAGTGGACAAAGGATTATTATGTTGGGAGTAGTAATGGTACTAGGGTAATTACTGTACTATGTCTGAGTTCTAATAGATAAGCACCTGCGTGGATGCTTGCTATGCTCCGCCATCTGTGTATGAGTCTGGCACAGTCCTGCTGTGCCCTATGTGTATGAGTCTGTGTTTGAGTTTGTCAACACATCCTTTATTACTTTAACATATTATGTATTGTATAGGGTTTTCCCATTCAGCTTTTCAGTCTCTCTAGGCTAATGTACATTCATTGGACTTCACTTGTGTCATATCCAATCTGTCATATGCATGTCACCAACAACGGGTTACACGCTTGATGCAGCATTGACGCGCTACTGATCAATGGGTACCTAATTCCTATCGACAGATTATAAGAAAACTTATGTATTACTGTTCTTAGCCCGATACCAATCCATCCACCATATGCAAAGCTAGTCACCTAGTCACCATACAACATGATACATGATGATGATCCGTGTTAAACCATGAGGAAATTCTCTCAGATATGTCATATCTGAGACAATTCCCTCATGGTTTGACATCAATGAACATCATGTATTGTACTAATTTATGATGCCACTCCATGTACTTATGTCGCTCCAACCACTCCAACCACTCCAACTTTTCTACCTCCCCCACACATTTCCTCGGACAGGGTCAGGCTCCGGAATAGTGGTATACAACCCACCGCCACCGACAAGCTGAGAATGTGGGTGAGTAAGAATTCTCTCAGATACCTGAATATATCATTTTCTTACTGAGAATCATTATTCTGCAACAGCTTCCACTGATCGACTGACCAATGCCAGCCGATTATAGAGGGGAAGGCATTCGGTCATTCGACCTCTGGCGTATCTCCTCCCAATGACATTTCCCTGTGAGTGAAAGTGATATCCCTCTCTCACCTCACTAGTTTTTGACATTAGAGACACAATAGCCCCGCCACTGACATGCCTACTCACGGTCCAACCCTCATGTCCGGTCAGAAAAATTTCTCACACTGTCCTTCCTTCAGAGTACTGAATAAGTACGGCATCCCAGCCCATCCCGACCAATTACCATCCGTCAACCCTGTCCTGCCATCTCCTTAACCATCCTCCGCCACCAATCATCGTACCAGACCCCCATGAGTCGACAAAACGGTACTTCCTGGTTCAAATTAGAACGTGCTACCGCTCAGTCGACTTGTGACCCACGAGGCGGGAGTAAAAAGTCACTATGAATATGAACGCCATAAGGGTCCTATCTTCATCATTGGCACTATCGACTCAATAATAATATCAGCCAATAGCTCATCATGTCTATTATAGAGACATTACTTGTCATTCAAATAGGACTGTAAGAGGGCGAGCACTTGCAAACCCAATGATACGTACAATGTGTGAGTCAATAAAGTTGTCCCTTTTTTTCCTTTTTCTTTCTTTAATTTGTTTTTTTGCTTATGATTTTCCATGAGCAAGATTCAGCGATACGAATGGAAGCAGAGTCATCATTTAAGAATGTGTGATGTCAATGATATTGAAATATGGTATACAAGCTTGCAACAATTGCCAGTACAACATGGACAACTACAGGGAAAAAGGCAAATATCTATGGATCATCAATGGGTGCTGCTACGACTGGAACTTGTGTCCCCCCTCATGCCTCTAGTTAGTGTCATAAGAAGAGTTTCAATGCGCGCTTGTCGGTCCTGCAGATATGAGAAATCAACGGAGGCGATCCATAGGTCCCTTGTAGGTCTCTGATAGGCGACTCACCTGTAATTCTTTGATTTCTGTCCTCAGTCGTCCCACCGGCGACTCCATTATGCTCTCCATCATGTTTTCCACTTTGTGGATACTTGCTAATATGTCTTCTACGCTCTCGCCTAAAGCAAGGGCTCCTTCGGATACGTCGGAGATACTGATTGGTCTTCGAGTATAGATTCTAGCCAGCGGACTAGCCTGGAGATCACCAGCAGAAAGCTCTGCGAGATTCCTAGGTCTACTATGAGAACGAGGTTGTATTCTTGGCGAGGTTGGGGAAAGTCTGTCAGAGGACTTAGGAAAATAAGATGCACTCGCTTCGATTTGTGGGTAAGGGCTGTTGGCCAGGTGTTTGTGGAAGTTGTCGCGCGATCTGACTGATCGTATTCCTCTAGTGTCTTCTTCTTCGAGTTCATCGAACAAATCCATAGGAGGTACTTCGACCTCGAATATCTCCCTATGTAAATCTTTTGTACGGGAGCCAACTAGTCGAGGTAAGCTAAAGGAGTCAACAGTGAGAAGAGTAATCGTTACACAGCGATTTCACAGTACCTAGTGAACAAAGTGTGGGCAGTATTCACAGGGACCTTGTGAGAAATAGAACCGGATGCGATATAACGTTCATATAAAGAAATGACTATCAGTATAGGAAACGACTATATGGTCCAAATAATATTAGAAAGCGCCATGATGGATATCCAGAATACTTGCCGTAATGCGAATGAGTAACACGTTAGCTGTGTGAAGCCTCCTCGGAGAAACGAAGTAGCTCATAGGTGCTAGGATCGCGTAGGCAAGGAGGTTCAATGGGGGTTGGTATGAAAACAACGCATCCGATTTGACACTGGAAGTGAAAAATAAATTCCAGATTTGGTTGCTAAGATCTGAACCTCACCCTGCGATGGTAGAAATAGTGAATTGGAAGAGATACTAAAACAAAACCATTAGGGATCAGTGTACATCGTGTATCATTTGAGAACACACTTCTTCAGTGGCATTCTGATCAAATTATCAGAGCATACACGTTGAAAAATATCATACATACAGCATCAATCCGTGCAAAAGTATTTGTCAAGATCGAGATAAGAACTACAGCGTCAACATCATCAGGGAAGTAAAATCGATATTCAATGAGAACTAACTTGTGAGTAGCAATGTATTTGAAAGTGCAGCGAAGGCGATCATAAGAATTGGGCCCTTGTAAACAGGATGAAGTCTAGGTCAAGATGGAAATTTCGGATATCGCTCACAAACACAGGATGGAAACTTTCTGCCTGCTGAAATGTGAGGCTTGTGTTGCCTAACGCCGGAAAAAGAAATAGTGAATATGAGAAAAATTTGTATTACTGCATAACTATTGTTATTTACTCACCAAACCAAACCTGTGTCATGAGCCATGCAATTGAGGTTACAGTCCACGTGTTTCTAGGTTCTAGCTGAGCCAGTTGCCAGAGGGTGAAGAGCAGTCCACTAAAGCAAATGCCAGCAATAGACATGAAAAAGACGAAGTCGGCCTTCAATCCGATTAGATAGTTTTCATTCCGTTATGAAAATCACAGACTATCATGCCGCGAAGAGCCCTGAAATCCCTCAGCTATGACTAATAGAACAGTATGAGTGAGACGTACAAGATGACGACGTTGTCAGACACTGCAAAAAATGACAGACTTGAATGATACAAGTTTGGTAGTCACTTTGCCTCTAGTTATACAGTGACATACCGAGGGAACAGGATGCATGCTCCGCAGGCGCTGAAAGGATTATAATGTAGACATACTTAGAGGAAAGACGGTAGACGGCTGTGGGAGTAGAATATAAACCTACAGTATGTCGAAAGAGACACTACTTGACCACTCTTATCGATGACGTCAAATGTCATTCTAAGCACAAAGTTTTAATAACGCACCATCTTGTTGGACGATTCCCTTTATGCGGAGAACAAAGTATATCATCCATACCACGATGAAAGACGTCTAAAATGGTAAAATTAGGTGGCGAATGACAACGGATAGGGAAAGAAACTCCCATCGAAGACATTCCACAGCTGTTGTGGGAAGAGCTGTTAGTTTAGTAAGTATGAGCTATGAACATCACGTTACATTGGCCATATAGACTAAAGCGTTTAAATGATCAGAGACTCTCAGTGAAAATTGCAAAGACATACTGCGCCATCCATTTTCCCTTGTTGCGGTGTATTCTGCTAGGACGAATGCAAGACCGATGATCATGAAGAGCTTTTCGTATAGGGTAACCACATGGAGATCCTTATCTGTAATGGTTTAGGTGGTCGTCACAAGAGAAAAGAAGAACGAATGAGACGCCGGATCACCCACTAGAAAGGCATAATATGAAAAATAGGCACAGCATAGTGAAATGTGTCATCTCTAGGATTGCTTGATATTTGGGTACGCGGAGCCTAGACAGGATATACAGCTGTCATTGCAAAAGTAGAAGACAACAAATATTCATACCTATAGTGATCAAGTAAGGGTGCCTTTCGACAGTCATAGATCTCGATCTGCCGCTGCTTATAGTTGTCTGCAACAAGGGCATGGCGAGATGTGGTAGAAAATACGACACGTCCTAGTGATCCAAGCCAGTGGTTCATATAAGACTACTCGAGTTTTTCTGGAACCAACCTGAGTAGATATCATTCACAATAGACTGAGTCAATGGTGCGGAGATGAACATTTTAGAATTTGTTGAAATAGCCATCTAACATAATGTAGAGATTTGGGACTTATTTTAATTTTGATTAATTTTGAAAATAAGGGCCTACCTCCAAAGCACTTGTCGGCTCGTCAAGACCGTAATTGTCATCCATAGAGTGTCCACGTTTTATAGCACTCATGACCTGATGCGGAGCTCCAGCCAAGGGACTCCAACTGTGTGTGAGGACAGCGACTAGTTCTATATGACTGGAGAAGTGACGCATAAACTTTATCGCCAGCAATTCGCACAACATCGCTCGTGAATTATTCAAATTTGCATGCGCAAGATTGTCTTCGGACAGACGTAAGAAGTGAGAGCGAACCACAAGACATGCATAAACGGTGGCCAAATTGTGTAGAGAAGAGTATTTGAGGACAAGTGGCCTTATTATGGTGAAGTTGATGTCGGAAGCCGTGAGTTGCCTGAAGAAGTGTCAACTCGCCATTATATAACCGTTTACATAGAAAGAACTAACTCCCAAGTCAGTGCTGAATCTGCACGAATTAGAGAGCATGCAGTTGAGGCTCATGATTCACTTGAAGCAGGCAGATCTAACCTATATTTTCCTTCATCACGATTAGCCTTACCATAGACTAGAGTTTTATACCACTGTTAACATACAATTACATCCACCTTGAGTGCGTGAATAAGGGGAAATACACTGGTTGATGAGAACTGGGCTTCCGACGGACAATTTGGATTGAGAACGAGCTCATAATCCACCAACGAAGGCATGGTAGTTTGGAGGGATCCTCAATTATGTAATCTCTCATTTAGATCGAAATGATTTGCAAATCGTATTCTTTAGGTTGCATGAAACACTAAGAGGGCACGATCGGCCCACTAGTACATGCACGATAAGCACATGGTTTTATAACTCATGTGAGCACTTGATTCAGAGCTTCTGTGTTCTTTAAAATCTCTGCAACTTGTGATAGAGATGATTCACAGGTCTGTTTCATGGATACTGGGTATATGAGGTGCTAACTCGTACTAGAGCGTCCTGACTACTATAGTAAATGCCTATTTAAACGTTAGTCAGGTTGTATTGCGACATCAGAACATGAGACTTACACTATACCTAACGGGATGATCGATGGGAAGGAAGGAACAAGAAGTAAAGAATGCAAGTGACAGAAAAGCATGGTGAGACAGTCTGTGTATCAGATCCGCAACAGTTGCGATTTCATTTTCAACATCTGTCAGTATTCGTCGGGAATTTCTCCAGTTTCAACAGTGCTGGAACCAGACGAAGCTTCGATCGACGGTCTGCGAAGGGTCGCCCCAGACTCCAGAAGATTGACAATATCTTCTAAATCAGTCCCGATAGTGGTCGGTTTCATCTTTGCCATCTCGGTATTTTCTTTGATTCCTGATAAGTCTATACCATCTGGATGGTGCAGGCCAGCCGAGATGTCCTCGGGATGGTTGTGAACCGGTTCAGGAACATGAGAATCGATATCATGCCTTGACTCCGCATTATGCTGTAGATCCGCTTCATCAACGACAGATGACTCATAAAGAACTCCGCTGGAAGTTTCAACAGCCTCGACGTCGCTGTTTTCGTGGTCTCCATGCCCCTCGAGGTGACTCTCTTCTGGGAAGTCTTCGTCATAATTGTCAATCTCCTCCTCGACAGGAGAGGGTTCATCAGCATGTAAGTCCTTTTCGGATGATCCATCTTCGTGCATGATAGGTTCATGAGGTGGGCCTTCCGGCTCACTTCTCACTCCACCTTCATTCGAAGCAATTTCTGGCTTCGTGTCATTGACATCTTGAGCGACCATTTCAGAGGAATCCGCAGTTATAGGTGGATCGATAACATTTGTGGCGGACCCAACACTGGACGCAGGCTTCTTCACATTCGACGCCTTAGCGTCAGCTGGAGCTGTCTTGCTCACAAGGGGCTTCGTTGGACCAGATTGTCTAGCTGGTATTGTCCCCTTGCCCTCAACAGGTTTAACAATTGGTCTGCTCGCCACCTGCCTCACTGCAAGAGGCTTCCCACCTCTTGAGGGTGTAGCAGCAAGTGTCCGCATCTTGGATGCGGAAGCGGTGGTAGGTTTTGAAAGATCGGTGGTTATCTTACGTTTAGGTTTATCGACGGAAGGCGGGGGTGGAGCACTCGCTCTAGATCGAGCAAGTGATGCGGCTGTCGGTGCGTATAATCCTGACGAAGGGGTCTTTGGGCGTACATCGGACGAGGGGGTCTTGGAACGAACTGATGATGTAGGAGTTCTGACTCGGGAAGACGTCGCTCCGAGGGGCTGTTTAGGCGTCGCCGACACCCGCTTCCTAGCAGCTCCAAGTGAAGTGGTTGACTGTCCTGTGTCCTGTGGTCTCAACGGGGCGGACTTGAGTGGTGTGGTGGGAGAAGTCTTGGAGATTGTTTTGGCGGCAGGAGACTTTAATGATGAGGGTGGGGGAGTAGTTGTAGGTTCGGTAGGACTTGGAAGTGGAGATCCAGACTTGGCTGGTGTCGGTTGTGCTGGAGTGGCGGGAGGAGGTGGAGTAGAAAGCTTAAGCTCAACGGGAGCGGGTGGGAGGACAAGCTCTGGAGTTGGTGGTATCTCTTTACCTACAGGAAGCGATTGTCTCCTGGCAACCGGGGGGGAGAGGAAAGCTGTGGAAGTCCCCACGTTCTTTGGTGGCCATTCCCGTCTTTCCTTAATATCTTCTTGAGCAGAGTCTTCTGTACGATAGCTAGCGACACTAGAGGTTCTAGGGAATGTGGTTGGTGCTGTAGCCGCACCCGACGATGACTTTTGTTTCTCAAAACGGCCGATGAGGTTCGCAACGCTCTGGCGCGGCCTCTCGTCTGGCAAAGGCCTAATAACACCATGAGTTCAAGAGGAAAGGTGATGTCTGCACTCCACAAGCAGAGATATCACTTACATGAGAACTAGTTGCTGTAAGGAAAGCCAGCGCCCTGCGTGCCTGAGCGCGGCCTGTGGGCGTTTAGGGACGGTGTGAATACCGATGTACGACTACTTCACAACTTCACGTGGATCACTGGAAACTAGGCTATTCTCGCCATCAAATGAGACTGCAAACCCAACTAAACTTGCCGTCTTCACACATCCTTGGTCTGCTTTAGGGGGCAATCTGTATGATCCGTGAGGCCTAACATCATCTGTTGCTGTTGTATAATATATCCTGAACGGTTTGCCACCAGAGTCCTCAATGCTCTGAAACCTGTTTTTCTGTCTCGAGGTTTTCATGTTCTTCTCTATAACTCTAGGTTTAGTTTCACTGGTGTTTCTGAAGTGCAAGATCTCAAGGAGCTAGTGCTTGGCGTCATGAACAAGCTAGGCAATCAATTTAACCGGGTTGTGCTGCTGGTGCGGTATGCATAGCAATTAACGGTGACCTCAGAAGTGATATATAATCTATCCAACAACAGGGATACTCTCATGGATCCATGATCACCTCAATGCACCCTCTTTTGCCTGCCCCCATCAAGACCTCTCACATCCTGCTGTCATATCCAATGAGCGTCCGAGGCCTTATCACTTTCTTTCATGGAGCTACCTATGAAGAGGGCCTTCATGATCTTGTGCAGAACCCCCGGTCCAGCATTCTTGTCCTGTATGGTGATCACGACCAATTCACGTCTCTGCAGAGGTATGAGGAGTGGGTGCTGCGCTTGAAAAGCAACGCAAAGGGGCAATTGAGAACAGTGCTGATTAACGGCGGCGATCATTTTTGGGGTCATGAAGCTGGCAAGGATATGTGCACAGCTGTCGGACATTGGCTGGATGAAGCCTGAGGACCACGAAACATCTCACTGAAGAATACATAGTCAGCGAGAGTACATAGTCGAAATATCCAACGACGCGATGAGCGAAGGGTAAAAACGTTGCCAGTTGAGCTGCTCACCTGGGATCACTTTTACCCTTGGCTTGTGATAATGCTGGCAACTCTCTCACACTTGCTTTGGCACTTATAGAGTCATCACTGGTGGTGGAGGTGCTGGCTTCTGTTGTATGGAGGATGTCGGTGTTCAGGCAGGGCGTAATAGGACTGTATTGAATATAGGATGGATGTTTCTCCAAGTAGGGGGTAGATGCAGTTTGTAGGCACGCTCTCCCACTTTTGCCACAATTGGGAATGGACCATAATGCCTGTCCTCCAGCCTTTTTGAGGGTTGGTCAGTAGTGACATTGAGGCCTTCCAGGTAAACCTTGTCTCCCACCTGATATTCT
>QFEC01001979.1:0-13417 GCA_003316585.1 Gomphus bonarii | reverse complement strand
GGGGGGATTGGACTGGTTGGGGGGATTGGACTGGTTGGAGGATGTGTTAGAACCTCAGGTGGGGTTCATAAGGTTTTGTACTCCTTGCATTCCCAATATCTGCTATCAATTTCCAACACAAAGCTTTGAAGCTCAGTGAGGGACTTGAAGCAAGGAAAATTAAGGAGACTGTCTTCAATATGCTTGGGCAATCCCTTGTAGGCCACATGAGTAAGGGCGGCATCGTTCCACTGGGTGTGAGTGGAAGCTCATGCAAAGTCGATGAAGTAGCGAGCAGCTTGGTGATAATCCTTCATGACTATTTTTTTGAGCTCTATTTCTGCTTGTGCAGCATTGTTGAAAGGGCCAAAGTTCATTTTGAGTTTGGTGTGAAACTCTTCCCAATTTGAGAGCCAGGTAGGCTCAGGAAAGATTTCGCCTAGGATGGCAGGTTCAAAATATTGTAAGGCAGGGCCAGAGAGGTATGAGATGGCATACTGAATCTTTGATGCACCTGTCTTGAAAGCAGATGGATGATCTCGGAAGTTCAGCATACATTGAAGGAAAAATGTACAGAGCTTAGCTTGATCTGTGCCATTGTAAACCTTGGGTTCACGGATTTTGGCTCAGGAGCCTGAATCTGCAGTGGATAGTTGGGTGAGACATTTGAAAACCCTTTTAACAAGCTCATCTGAGTCAATATTTGTATTGACACTGTGAGCATCTTGGAACAGGTTATCATCATCGTCTGGGTCATTGTCAGGGGGGCCATTATCAGGAGGTCCAGGAGGTGGAGGGGTTCCACATCCTTGGTCTCTGCCTTGACCAAAGTTTTCGGCATCAACTGTATTGGGGAAGCATATGTCCTTGGGTTGTTCAGAGATTCATCATGATTCTGATATTGCTTGCAGATTAGATGGGGTTGAGGGTGCCGTAACTTGTCTAACGGCACAAATACTGGAACAAGTGGTCATGGTGGACATTAATATGAGATCAGGAGTGTGAGTCAGAAAATACTGTTAAGAATGAGCTGAGCCAAGGTTCTTGCTTATTACTTGAGCGAGATTGTAACTTCAGACAAGGTTTGGAGTAGGGCTTGGCTCCAGCTTATGTGCTGCGCTGTCCAGATCTTGTAGATTCCCTAATTTCTGAGGGCGAGGGCTAACTGAAAAGCTCAGGGTAATCTTAGTCGATTTTCTGACTACAGAACTACTAATTTACATATGCATTATATATGAGGTTAGTATTTCAAATTACTCAGAAGATTTCTAATCAAAAGAACAAGGGGGTTTCCAGAATAGGAATTAAAACAAAGGTGAGGTGAAACATGGATGAGTAAGGATAAGGTTTGGGTGAAGTTGTTACAAAGACTGTTGCACAAGGTAACAGAAATTACTTGAATAGGAAAACATATCATGAGTGGAATTGTGAAGCGAATAAACTGAAGCAAGGTCTAGAACTAGGATGAGAAATCAACAGAGAGCAGGGTTTCTGAAATAAGAAAGAGAACACTTAATCATGATTGACTAAGTGAACGGGGATCTTGCCTCATGAGATCCTAACAAGTTTTCAGCTTTGGCTGACATTGCCAAGGTCATGGTGGCCCTAGCTCTTGTAGACTTCAGGCACTCCACAACCTTGTGACCACTTTGTCTGCACAGTAGGCAGAGATTCTGGTTGATATGCCATTGCCATCCTTACCAAGCTTGTCTGTTACTTCTATCCCAAAGTAGATAAATCTTCCTTTTCTCTCTCAAATCTGACATGGGATATTTTTAATATATTTTCCTTATAAAAGCTATCTAACTTGTAGGTAGTAGAGTAGTCTATATATCATATATGTTCCCCCACTCTCTTTGGCACTTCATCAAATTCCCAAATAGGGAACTATTATCCAGGCTCATTTTTCAAGCTCTGGGCAACCTCAGCTCACTGTCAAATATCACACAGGAGCTAGTGAGGAGACCCAGAAGAGAAAGCACTAAGAAACCCTCTGACTAAGCAACTATACACTACCCCAAGTGCTTATCCTATCAAAAATTTAGACAATACTATCTAAATAGACAACAGGCCAATGGGATAGAGGCATAAGTAAAGACTAGAAGGATAACAGAAGAAATAAAGGAATAAAGGAATAAAGGAGGCTATCCCCTGACAGGTTGTTAATACAATTTCAACATTGCTCACCAATTTCTGAGCACATAGAGAGAGAGAGACTGTATTTCTATGAGATTTACAAGCTTCCTAGAACCCCAGACCAATCCCCCAGTACCAGTGCTAAAGTGCTGGTTTGGCAGGCTATGCCAGATAAACAAAATATTCCTATAACTATCCCAGTCCAGAATTATTATCAGTGAGTAGAATCATATTCCCAACTACTTCTTGAGCCATCTAAAATAGTTAAACCTCACAACAGTCAATAATTAGATTGATTGCTTCATTGTGGAGCCCAAGAACAATGAGTTGGAAGTGGTTGATATGGAGAGGTTCAACAGGTTTATATTCAGGTCAGCCAAGCCCTATAACCTGTGGAGTAATGTGCAACTAGAAGAGCTGAGTCAAAGCTCCTAACCCATTCATTTCATATCTTCCATGCCTGTAATATTCTCTATTTAACAGTCATACATTCACACACCTGGAAAACAGGTGCACACTTTCAGTGGGACTCGGTGAGCATATATGACACATACCCGTGATGCGCAATGCTTCTCTATACACTCAACTTCAGTAAACGCCATTTGAAATTCTGTTTAGGGAAAGGATTTCTACCCGAGCAGCAGCCTCAACACTCGAGAAGTATTTTCAAGCTCATGCAAACTGATGTCCACAAATGAATTGACGATCATCTGTGTAGGTGCCATTATATATTCTAATGGAAATTTCATGTAACCCTGTCTAATGTGTACACAAAAATACTTGTCAAAAAAAAATTTATGAACGATTTTAATGCTGTTTTTCAACCTTACAAACGTTGAAATCACCCCCCAGTGTTCGCCCCAAGTTTTTGAGCAATCATTTGCGGAATCCAGGAGATTGGCTGAGCTCGAACCGGGAAGACGTGCTCTCTAATTGACAGCTACACATGCAATCTTCCTAACGGAACTCGGTGACTATGTATGACACATACACGTGATACGCGATGATTCTCTTCAGACACAATTTTTTTGGTTGACTAACTATTAAAGCACTTGGTTTTCATGTTTTAAGGATTGTGAAGAGCCGCTAAAGTCTTCCGCCTGAACAGCTTGAAACACTCTCGACTCTCGATAGCACCTCCCATGTTTGATTATCCTCATCTCTCTATTACCACCGAGGTGGCTGTGATATCCGTCGCGGTCCTATGTCTTCTTCACATGTTCAGGCAGCGTATGCCGGTTCCACCTGGGCCGAAACAGTACCCAATAATCGGAAATTTGCTTCAGATGCCAAAGGAGAGAGAATGGCTTGTATATTCGAAGTGGTCCCAAACCTACGGTTGGTATTTATAATTGGGTAGCGGTTGGGACGCAACAAATGGTCTTATTGTGCTGATCGGATGTCGTCAGGCGATTGCATATTCCTCCGCGTGTTAGGTCAGCCTCTGATGATTTTGAACACCCATAACGCCGCTACGGAGCTCTTAGATATGAGATCCGCCATATACTCATCCCGACCTAGATTTGTGCGTAACTTTTCTTGCCCACCTCTCGCAGAGTCTGAGGTAAATTGTTGATCACCCGCACAGATGATGGCAGGAGAGCTGTATGTCGATGAATTTAGTTTTCCAATATACTAATTATTCTCACTGCAGAACTGGGGTCAATAAATCCGTTGCAATGGTTCCCTATTCCCAACCCTGGCGTCAAATGCGACAACTTTTGAAGAAGGAGCTCATCGGAAATTCTATTAAGAAATATTGGCCACTTCACGAGCAGGAAAGCCGCAGCCTTTTCAGAAATTTGTTTGATAACCCTGATGACCTGTTGGACTCCATTCGTCAGTGAGTGATGTTTTCATTTCATCATCTCTACATTTTTGAAACGGAAATCTAAAGTTACGCCGGGTCTGTAATACTCAAAGTTACTTATGGATATCAAGCAGCACCGACCCAAGACCCGTTGGTCCTTCTTGCCGAGAGGTTCATGTCCCGATTTTCGGAGGTAGTTAAGCCTGGCATGTGGCTCGTTGACTTAATTCCATGGCGTGAGTTTCTCTATTGTCCCTCAAATGATTCAATCAACTCTGCTACGCTAGTGCGATACATCCCGGAATGGACTCCTGGCGCTACTTTCAAACGCAAAGCTGCTGAATTGAAAAAACTCTTTATAGAATTTAATGACGGTCCTTATATCTGGGCAAAGAAACACCAGGTTCGTCACAGCAGTAGCCATGACATACAATAAAGCTCACCTATATCGGGTCAGGACTCAGCTTCATTGATTAGACCCAACTTCATCAACACGATTCTTACCGAGAAAGCCGACTCTTGGACCGATGAACAAGACATTAATCTTCAAATGACATCTGTCGCCTTATATGGAGGTCCGTTGAATTCCCAATTGGTTTTAATGAGACATAACGCCACTTACCATACTGTTTAAATAGGCGGATCGGACACCGTGAGTGTTATGCTATGACTCGATGGCTTGGTTTACCCATGGCAACAGACGGTGTCCGCCATTCATTCATTTTTTCTTGCAATGGCTTTGCATCCAGAGGTGCAACGTCGTGGTCAAGATGAAATAGATCACGTTATAGGGAGTAAACGACTGCCCGGTCTCAGTGACTATGACTCTCTACCTTATGTGGAATGCATCATGCGAGAATTGCTGAGATGGCATCCAGTGTCCCCTCTCGGTCTGTACCATGCTATTGCCAAATATTGTCCCTTACCTCTAGCTATCTAGGTATGCCCCACCTTCTTACAGAAGACGACCAGTACAAAGGCTACCACATTCCCAAAGGAACCGTCGTCATTTCAAACATTTGGTAAGTACAATACATATGCGCTAGATTCGACCACCAATACCGTTTAGGTCTATGCTACATAACCCCGAGATATTCCCCGAACCGGAGAAATTTATCCCAGATCGGTTTCTTGACAATCAGGGGGCGGTCAAAGAGGTTGGAGTCGCCTTTGGGTTTGGAAGAAGGTATGCAGCTTTGTCTTGCCCACCTATAGTGTAAGTTTCAATGTAATTTTTAGGGTGTGTCCTGGTGTGCAATTTGCGGAGGCATCCATGTTTATGGCCATTGCCACCGCCCTATCGACATGCACGATTACCAATGCTGTTGATGAGGACGGTCATGCTATTGCAAAGAGTGTTCAATACAAGCCAGGTCTAGTTAGGTGTGATATATCCCATTAAGCTCTTACCACAACACCGATATTGATGTCCCTTCTAGTTACCCACCTTGGTTTAAGTGTACCATTGAAAGACGCTCACAGTTGGCTATGGATCTTCTCAACCAAGAGGCGCTGCCATGAAAGCAGTCTGATGTAATTAGGGTTAACCACAATAGATGAATTGAATGAGGATTGTCATGAGATTTGCAAAATTGACTTGGTATCTTTGCAAATTTCTAACACCACCCTGAAACCCGATTTCAGTGTGATCTCCACAATTTTGAACATGAATTTGAGTGAATTTGAAAGGTGGTGCCGGAGGCGGCTTGCGGCATGTTGGAAGTTCTTATCTTCCGTTTGGTAGGAAACTCTAGGATTTTCCCTCGACCTCAAAGGAACTTAGCGACAACTCCAAAACTTATGTTCAAACTCATCTTAGAAGAGGTGTCAGAACGAGATGACAACTTAAAGTACAGGAAATTTTTGATAGATCCCAAGGTTCCAGCTGAAAATCCAAATTCAAATCCACGGCAGAATCCAAATCATTTCCAGGAACACTAGGATGATTTCATTACCTGTCAAGTTCAAAAACAGCACAACGAAACTTTCCTCAATGTTAACAAATGTTAGACAATTAATTCTTATGTCCTCAGTTTGCATGTGCTTGAAAATACTTTTCATATGAAGTGTATGTTTGAAGTTTGTTGTCTTAATTTGGCAACCTAATAGATCTCGATATATTATCCAAAGGAGGTGACTTCAAACATTTGGAAGGATTTGACATTCGAATCCTAATCCTCTATTTGTCCCAACTGTAAAATTAACTGGATTTATTATAGTACTAAGGGATATTCTCTTGTTTATCTGCTTGATACCTGTGTCCGTACCGAAAAGGACAAAGCGGCAAAAGTGAATAAAGCAAGGAAACATTATCTTACTCGCAGAGCAAGTCCGCTGTAGTTTTAACAACATTATAAATGAACCGACATGGAGATTCGCAGATGACGCACACTCGAATCTGATCTGCACTTTCTGGAGAGTCAGATTTGTCGGACAGTCTATGAACTATATCAGAGAAACAACTACCAAAAGAAGGGAAAAGCACTACCTTTTGTGGTCAAAAGCTCTAACACGCTCCAAGAGAGTAGAGAGTCTGGGTGAGGAAAGAATAAGATATATCAACTTCGAAGTCACCATTACCGGAAAGGAACCAATTAACTCATAATTCTCTTGCTATACCTCATCGGGATCGACGGTTCCGGATGAACTGAGGTCCCTCCGTGGTCTCCAGATCTTCCACGACTGTAGGATAGCCTGGTGGGGTGTATGGAGCATGACTGAAGACAAGTAAAACTGGGGCCTACCTTCTGTGACGCGAACACCACGAATGTCACCAGAGCGTCTGGTTATGGAGTAAAATCCCCAACCAGTCCAGATGAGACAAGGTCTGTGGAACACAATTTGGTAACTATACATACTCATCGCTTCCAGAACTTGAGTCGATATCTGAACATTGATTAATATTTTGAGGGAAATCTTGTTCATTATCGCCAAGCTGTAAACGATCGCGTTATATAAAGTGAAAACAAAATATAAGAATCTGATGTATACTCACACAATAGGCGTGAATTGCAACACAGTAAATGCGCACGCTCGTGCATAAAAATGGAGATTATATCGATACAGTTGTAAGGACACGGCACCGTGGCACTGTTTGATTCGACTGGTGATTATGATCCCAGTCCAGACTGAAGAAGTTGGATTTTTCATATGTAGATGTGTGCCACTTATAGTTAGATACGAGACTTACTTTCGAAAAACAGTTCCAGGATCCCGCACACGATCATAAACGGACCTACTCGTTTACGCCTACGCCAAATAGTCAGACCATCTGAACCAGATTGATAAACTGTCAAGAAGGCCTACTACTGACATGGCTTGTCTCGGGAAAATGACTGAGATATTCTCACAATAGACAAACTGGGATATTTTGAATGTGGCGGGTGGAAAGAAGGCTTGCTGTATGAGGCAGGATGAGAACAAGGGGTCTGGTCTTCCAGAACAAAACAAGAGGCAAAGAAATTGAACACTTACATGAAGGGAAGATGCACACCAGCAGACGAACGTTATGTATGGCAACAGGAGAAGCTGACATTCGTAGTATAAGTGTTTTGTCAAGAGCTCGAGAAAGAAAGAAAATCCTGACCACCCATTTCGTTATTTGATAGGTTGTCACTACAGGCCGTGTATTATAAACAATGGCCCGCATTTCCACCCATGTCTTTTGGTTAAGAAAATCAACGATAGTCCCGTTATGTCTACTGCCAAAACGTACCCGGAAAACAAAGACAAGCAAAGCTACCCCAAACCTAAATTCTCCAAGTAGTTACTACAATACACTAGCGCACTGATCAACGGTGTCAAACTCTCACATCGGAGCAACGCTGTCCATTAAGACCGACTGAGTGAGGCAAAGCCAATGTGGGGGCACTCCACCCTGGTGACCAGAATAAAAGCTTTTCAGTATTTCCCTTTGGTTAGCATTTCTAATTTTATACGAGTGCATTGAAATAAAGTACTCACAGAAAAAGAGGCGGAAAAGTTGCAAGGAATGTGGTTAGGAAGAAATTTATCATGAAAATGTTGTGCCTTCCAGGCAGATCCTTTACAAACAAGTAGGTTGCTAGGAAAAGGAACATGGAACACTGCCCAGTGATGTTAAGCGTGACCCAGGCCACGGCAAGTGCGGACAACATAAGCAGCAAGTTCACAGAACTGCCCGTAAAGAAGAAAGATTATAGGAGAAGGAGAAGAATCCATTTCCAAATTAAGATTTCAGTGCCATTCCGCTGCTGAATCGCCTCACGTCCGTTGGCAATCCTTGATTTATGAGACTATTAATAACATCAAAACCGTTTGCATGAAGCTTTGTTTACACGGCTGTCAAATCAACTGGAACATGACAGCGCTCGGTGCAGCAGATCCGCCGGAAGTTTCTGATGAGCCTAAATGTCAACTGCAAGTATCAAGGAGTGATTTGCCAGCCATGGGTCGCCTTTTTAATCCAGGACTCTTTCGAATCAGACTCCATCACCATTGGCTTGCCGCAATCAAATGTAGAAAAAATCAGAACAACGCTAAACAAATTGAAATTTTCGAGTAATGCCTTAAGGGAGCCATCACAGTAGCTTAAGTACCACTATGAATAGTTTTGCAACCAAGGCAGTTCAATTTCTCATTTGTGTCTTCGAAAATGTAATACTGAGGGTAGGATTTATCCATTCCAGATAAGAAACATGATGACATATCGTGGCCACTTTAGAATAAAAGTACTAGCTTTCACCTTTTCGTTCGAAATTTTTATTTCCCAGTATTGTATTGATCAAATTCTAACAAAGAATTATTAGCTTGGCGTTGTCCTATTTATGTCAACGTCAGTAAAAAGGGTAACCGAAACACAACGTTCAAGTACATGCCTCCAGACGGTGATCACCGCGCGGAGTGAAAAACAAACAAGCAACACACATGGGTCACATCAGAAAAAAAAGGAGTGAAAAGGGAACAGTAAGTTCAAAAGTCTCCACGTGTGGCGACCTCATCACAGTTTTTACACCAACTATCTCTCAATAGTCCATTTCATAGCAAAGATGTCCAAGCTTCGAAAAATTTTCCTCGTGAGATCATCTCCATCCCATCTTCATCCGGGATAAAAACCTCGGATGCGGAATTCTTGTGCGCCCTACCAACTCCCGCTCCTCGGTCCCTATGTCTGGGGATGCGTGTATTGGAGATCGCTCCGCGACCTCGTATTTTTTACTTGGGATGTATGCCCAGTCGAGGGCGGGATAACCTTGCGGTTGGAGTTCGTTTGGATCTTCGGGTTTCTTTCGCGTGATAAAGGCCCAGAGTCTGAGGAGGGCATTTTTCCATGTTTGGAGGACGCTCTGCGGTGCACAATACGAAAAGGCAGAGACAGCCATGGCACATGTTAGTGAGAGGTTTAATATACAGGAGGGAAGAGATATGTACCGTTTGTAATCCGATTATGACGAAGGCCGCCAATGAATCTGAAAAGGAGTGTGAGTGTGATTTCCGTGTATTGGATCTTAGTGGATTTCATGGGAAGAAGACTTACTCATGGATACCATGAGTTCGGAGGCGCGTTTCATTTCCTCGCTTTGGACGTTAAAAGTGCTATTGAGAACTACCGTGCTAAGGAGAGGATAAAAGGCGTTGATGATGATGATGATGGAACTGAGTAACACTCACAACACTGCCAGGAGCTGAACCATACTGAGTATAATAACCCGTAGCGCAAACTGGATGGTGGTCCGCCATGTCGACGGATCGTCAATTGCCTTGGACGGGTATGCGTAGATCATCCATGCTACCCATACTATATAACATATATCGTAAGTCAAATGATGCTGATACAAGGTGGTTTGGACAGGATATAGCGCAAGAGAGGACTTCCGAACCTTCAAAGAAGACTTGAATGATTGTCATGGTGACCATAAAAAAACCCAGTGACGATTGACTGATTCATAATTAAAAGTAGAGCATAAGTATGGACGGATTATTTTCGTACAAGTTTTGAGAGGCCGAGTGGTTGGCTCTGCAATATACATAGTTGACGCTAGGAACGCTGCCTGGAGTGTTTAAAGTGCTGGACAGAGTTGCCTGTGGAAGAATAAATATGGGAAGGACACGGACGGGTGAACTGATGGACAAAATATTAATTAACATACCTGGAAGGAGACAAAGGTCATGATTCCAAAGGCCAAATAAGGAGCGATCAATCCCTGCAGTATCGTTACGACTTCATCTCAGATTTTGGGTATGAAATACAACGCAGAAAGACAGCGTTTGAAAGTCGGAGACGTACGATGCATATCACAAATGACATCCTGCTGAGGTGTTTCTTACGAAGACAAAGACTGCGCAGCTCGGACCACGTCTTTGTAGGGATATGATGGTTATAGCGTTACGTTTATAGGGCATGAACAAGGGAGTGAAGGGCTGATGTGAGAAGGAAAAATTTCTCAGAAGACCTTAATGATCTCTCACATCGAAGGCAAGCGCGAGTTGTGCGGTAGCGAACCTGAAGGTTTGAAAGATCGTTTTGCATTAGTTTACAGCTCAATAAACCACACAAACAAACGGACGACGCGCAACGTGCGAACCGTAGACATGATATATATAATGCTTACATGGGCGCTACACCGCCCATGAGGGAGGCTTGTGCCATGCACAGACGCGACGGGACCGACGAGTATAGATGGCCAGTGTAGAAACTGTAAACGGGCCAATGCGTTAATCATTGTGAGGATGAAAGGAGGGGCTTCTCGCGCGAACAGTAGAGAAGGTGGAATGGTGCCCAGGAGCGTGGTAAACACGAAATTGAGAAGATACGCGTTGTTGCGCTGAGGAAGCCATGCCGCGCATGCGTACGTGATGAGAAGAACGAAGAGGGACCATTGCCCGGTAGTGTTGAGGGCCAGCCACGGGACGATGAGGTCAGAATCTTGGAGCATGAGAATATTAAAGAAGAGAAGAATTAAAAGGAGAATCTGTTCAACAGACAACGTCCTATGTGCGTGAAATAGGACAGTCCAGGTGGTGGACTAGTGTAGCGTGCGCATCTGAGGTGCTATTTCAATCGTGCTTTAGCGCGAGAGACGCCGGAGATTTGATCCTGGAAAGGAAGTCTGATTGTCTACAATCTGGCCCCTTGTTTGGCCTCATGTTGAGAAGTTCTTTCATGCCCGCGAGAATCGGGGTCCTATATTCGCCGTATCATTGATCTATGTTGTCGCGCACAAGAAGAGAAGATATTCGATACTCCACGAGTCCAGGGATATGGCGTTCTGTGTCAAAGTACTACTTGCTTCGCCGAGTTGCCCAAGTTTCACAACTACTGCCTGCCACAAGCAGACCCTCAACAAATGATGATATATCAACTGATCAATGATAACGACGATAATATGTAGTGTTAGCCATTGTGACACGGAGTGTGCCAGGCAATGGCAATGTTGCCAGCAGATCGCAAAAATAACGCTCTAGCCACATGTTCGGAGTTTCTGATACGCGTAGCTATGGAACCGGTGACACTAGCCGTACTTTGGATCATAGACACAAATATGGTCAACGGTTGTTCATTATAGGCGGCGTCTGGACTGTTTCAAGTCCAAGGGAAATGGAGTTCCAAAACAATGAGTCCAATGGTTTTCCGTGTGCTGACTGATTACCAAGCAAACGATCTGTTCAACCTCTCATATCAACAACTCGCACAGGTCTGAATCCAACAGATTTTCCGTTTCTGTAAAAGTTCCAAGCCAGTGATGGCCAAGTCATCGGATTTTTGATTGTGCAGTAGCTAGGTTACACAGCTTAAGTGAGGGCTTATCGGGATTCTGTGGCAACAAGTACGGCAACAAGTACGTGCCTTGGGAGCTTATACAATCAGGCTAATAGAATGATATTGTGTTGCATTGTCGGCTTCGTCAAACGGTAAGTACGAAAGTTATAGTATAGAGCCCGTATCCGATCGACAAAGAGCCAGGGTCATTCTCAGGGTCATTCTCAGGGTCCTGTCAGTCCAAGTTGCCGGTAATTAAATATATGAGAGCAAAACTCAGTTGAAAGCGCCAGTACAATGTAAATAAATATAAACTAGGAACGCATTTGTTACTTGGCAATGCGAGGTCTCAAGAACCGGTATTACCACTCTGCTTCTTCATATCTCCTTATTACAATAATTTCATAGAACGAGTCAACGACAATAATCTACTTCCAAGGCTCCGTTTCTTTCCACACAAGTCCCCGCGCGTTTTTCTTGCAAGTTGTCACACCACCAGATTCAGACTTCCGGCATTCGGGAGATATTTTACGGACTCGGATCTTACCCTTCCCTTGAAACTTTCACACATATCTCAAATCTATTTAATTGGTCCACTTGCTCACGCTACACCTATATATACACTTAATACATCTAGCGAACTCAGCACGAAATGCACAACAACTATTGTCGGGACTCAGAGGCTGATTATCAGCCAACCTTTTCCTGTTCACAGAGGGACTCGACAATCACAATTCTTTGAGCTGCCAAAGCATCAAAGTGCTAATCTCCAGCGTGGGTATGACCACTTTGTTGTAAAGGTCATTCTTTGATATTTCCAATTGATTAACTTCAAGCACATCTAGTATATCATGATCCTTCCAATTATTACCCGACTGGTTGGGATTTTGAAATCCTCTTTAAAGTTACGACGACTATATAACTATTCCTGGCTGATTGACGGCTTTTGTCATAGTGGCCTTGCCTACATACGAACAGATCTCAGGTACACAATACTGCCACAGGTTCATTAGTAAATAAGAGCGCGTCTGAAGGAGTGGTAATGTGAGAAATTATCATGGGCTCATACAACTGATTCTTCTCCACACAACATATTTAATACAAAGTAAGTTACAGAGACGGGATGATTAATTTACGGTTTTGGCCAAGGGGCTCGCATACAGAGGAACAGGTCCCAGGTGCATAATGACGGTGCGTCTGAAATGAATGCTGTACTGGGCCCTGGCAAAGTTGGAAAATTATGTGTTCGTACACCTGTTTCTTCAGACAAAAAGTTCAATACATATCAAATATTTATCAAGCTTCTAACACCTCAACCCAATCTGCTTGCTTGAAACCAAGACAAGACATAATGGCAAGACAGTCATGGGCGAGGGATCTCCACACAAGCTATCCGTGTGCTCTAATCTGGATGTCTGTAGTTAAATCAACTATGCCTGTAAGTCTACGAATCAAAGAATCGAAGACACCGGCAGCATTGTATTTAGCCTGCCAAATCTCAAATCTCAACACGAGATACTGCATCAGTGTACAGCTAGCTGATCATTATGACTACTAATAGAAGTCCAAAGTCCATACGTTCTTGTCATCTCTCGTGAACATAGACGATGAGGATGATTGAAAAAACATCATGCATATAAATTAACCTCATGTAATTCTCCAGATGTGCCTCAAGATGAGCAGTCACAATTCCATCAGTCACAATACGTACCCTTGGCTTCAATCTCTTCCTGGATTACTTGGCTCCATCTTCC